>CAKNYM010048947.1:33458-43578 GCA_932195095.1 Andricus curvator
ATGAACTTTCGAGTTCGAACTGCTAATCTATAATAATAATATAATAAATTTCTCATTTCACATCGCGGAAACAGAGATATAACCACACTTCACGACCTTCGAACACATACTCCAAATTTTGTGGCTCGAACAAATTCATAATTTGAACGGATTGATCAATATTGAGTTCCGGATCACTTACATTACCATCTATAATAATTTCATCTACATTAATTGAGAAAAGACAAGTTAATTGATGGTTAATTTATCAGAGGCTAGTTTTCAATGAGCCGCAGAGCGTAATTACTTACTTTAATTTTCCTCAATCAGGTTTCGAGGTATATTGGCTAGTGCTCGATGCGTCCGAACAAATTGCGTACTCGCCTTAGGCATTTTCAATAATACACAGAATATTACAAACGAGTAATATTCGAAATTCACTGCACTGTCAAAAAACAATACCCAGCACTAATTCTGTGAGCGCATGGAGATGACGTTTCAGTAGGAAATCGGTCTGGCCCAAGTATGGGCCACAGAGTTCTGCCGATCAGGGCCAGATCGGGAATCCCGATCGGGGCCAGATCGATATTACGTACGAAATCGGGCGATTTCTGCACGGGTTCACGCATGCGGAGCATTCCGGCCCTTTGTTTAAAGCCGGTTCCGGCTTTAACTGGTTTCAGCCGGTCCGGACCCGGCAACCCCCGACCGGCCGATCGAACACGAGATCGAATTTTCGGAATGTTTTCATATTGACGCGGATTGCGCGTATGTACGTGCACGTATTCCAAAAGCTTTGTTAAGAACAAAAGAAAAATGTCTATTTCGCATGTGTATATTAAATTCACGAAGGGTTTTCTAAGCATTGTTCCAATTTCAAAAATTATACATTTTGACCCGAAACATGAAAGTGATTTTGTCAGGAACAAAAAATACAAAGCGTGGTTCAAGAGTGAAAATCAAAAGGACAACCTTTTACTGAACGCTTATATTATACTATTAGGAAGTAAGTAAAAATTTAGTCTCAAAAATAACCTCAAAATAATATGATCTCAAATTAATGTTCATATGGAATTAAATGTTTGTGATGTAGAAAGAAATTTAATCACCTGAATTTCCGAGTCGATATCATGGAATTATTGAAAAGAAAAGTGTACATAGCTTAAAATTAAATTGAATGTTTGGTATAAACAGAATTATTATTTGCTTTCAAAGTTTAATTGCCCCACTTCCAATTAAAATAATTTTGAGTGTAATATTTTTTAATTTACAATTAGAAAAATTAAATCTAGACTTGAGTTTGAAGGCTTTGCTCTCAAAATTTAAATACAGGCAAATATTTTGTATAAACGTGAAAGCAGAAAAAATCTAAATTTGAAAAACTGGTCTCAGAATCTCTCGGTGACGAAGTATGTTGTTTGTTCAAGAGAAAATGAGGCAATATGTATTTTTCCGATTTCCAAAAAAAAGTTTTCTACGAAGTTTTGCGTATTTGAATTTCGTACTTTGTTTCTCAAAAAATTGAAACAATTTTTTTTAAACCTTTATAACTTTTGAGCTAATTGAGATATTTATTGTTTTCTTAATGATTCTAAGAGCACTTACTGTCGTTTGAAATCCACTGGAAAATTTTGAAAAGTTCAAAATTAACAGTGGTTTTTCTGGAAATATTAAAGTCTGTTCCTGAAAGAAATCCTACTGATATTTTTTGCCTATTTTTTATTCAAATTCTTACTTTCATAAGGAAGACGTATTGTAAGTTTTATGCTGACTAAATAACTTTCCTGGCCAGAACAATTTTCTTTTTATAAAATCGAATTTTCTAATTTCTCTCGTAAACAATAACAGATATGAAAAAATGTCTAGATAAAAGTTCCCACTGCAGAAAAAGTTGTATGAAAAATACCCATGGTTCTTTTGCGATATCTTGCATCGTTGACGATAAAAATGAAAAAATTACATTTTTAGAACAAAAATTTCTACCGGCCTCAAAAATGTTTTAGCCCGCAAAAAGATGATAGGATGCCTTTCTTTTATTAGCAGAAACTTTTCAAAAATATTGGGGAGAGTAAAAAAGGTGGTGTTTCCGGAAAATATTTTTTTCATGTTTTAAAAATTTGAGGAAAGAATGAAGATTTTCTGGAAAATTCCACGTTTTTTATTTTTACCCATATTTTATTTTACCATTTCTGCTTAAATGAGGAAGATATCGTATCAGCCCAATGCGGGTTAAACCATTTTTGAGGCAGGGAGAATTTTTTTTCTAACAATATAACTTTTGAATTTTTCTCGTTAACGATGCAAGATATCGCAACAACGCAACAGGTATTTTTTATATAACTTTTTCAGCCGTGCAAACTTGTATGTCAACATTTTTTTGTATCTGCCACTGCTGCAATAAAAATTAGAAAATACGATTTTAGGAGAAAAAATTCTCCTGGCCACAAAAGTTATTAAGCCCGCATGAAACCCACAAGATATCTTCTTTATGAAAGTCTACAAATTCAAAAAAGAATTGGAGAAAATATAAAAGTGTAAGTTTTTTTTAGAAAATCCACTTTTAATATTTTCAGAATAATCGCCGCCATTTTGTTAACTTTGAAAATCCATCAAATTTACCGGCAGATTATCAAGATGTATGGAATAAAATTGGAATTATTGAAAAGAAGACACAAAATTTTTTGTTGTTTTTGAAAAACAGAAAAATAAGTATCTCCTAATTTCCTCTGAAAAAGAACATACTTCATCCCCAAGAGATTTTGCGATTTCAAGTGTAGAACCTGCCTGATTTGAAATGAATGCGGCCTGATAAATTTTTTTTCTTACATAACAGTAAAAAGTTTTTCTATACCATTAAAATTTCGGAAAATTCATTCAATTAGATGTCACCTTTATTTCTGAGTCAACAGAGTATCATGACCAGAAATTCTTGAAATTATCTTTTATTCCAGCAAGGGAGGATGACGTTCTACGCAAACGAGACGAAGCTCGTTTGAAACTTCCCAATAAAAGGTTAATGAATTTTTTATCCGAATCAGGGCCTTCGAGAGAGCAAAGCAGAAAGCAACATAAAACCACGTCAAATCCAAGTCGAAACCACATCCAACCAAAAGTGGTGAGAGTAATAAAATTAATCAGCATAAGTCTACTACTAAATATTGATAGTTACAATTTGTCTCGTGATTTTTTTGACCTTGCAAAATAATCTTTGATCTGTCTTAGCTGCAATTGTACAGTCAAGATTTTCGATTTTTTTAGTTATTTATCTGGAACATTCTTCATAATATTTCTCTCTGTTACCACTCTGAGAACATCGTTCTTTTGTTAATAACAATTGTTATCAACAAAATCCTAGATTTACCAAATTTGATCTTTTTATTCGCGTTGTTCAAATTAGGCACAAATAAAAACTTTTATTTCTCTTAAATTTGTTCATAATTCAAAAAATTTGTTAATTACGGCCTTATGGACAATTAACTGCAGAATAACTGCAATAACTGCAAACTGGTAGCATCCTCATAATCTTTTTCTCTGTCAAAACTCTGAAAACATCTTTCTTTTGTTAATAACAATTGTTGTTGTCGAGATATGCAGCCGCAAATGTCAGTTTTAGTGCAAATTCAATTGTTTATAACGATCTAACTTGTGAACGAGTCGTTGCATGAAAAATTTTCCGAGACATAAATGTTTTCTTTTGATACGAACTTTCCAAAAATAATGTTATGAAATTTTTATCTTGAAAAATAATGTAATTGCTTAAAAAATTGTTTAAAAATTTTTTCACCAGATTTTGAAATAGTAACCATGATATTCATAATCAGGGGACTTTTGAGGACTTCTTAAGCCGAAGTTACTCCGTCGCACTTTTATTGCATACAGAAGTGTTGCTGGTGACTGGAATATTGCTCTGGACGAGTTGAAATGTGGAAATGTGTTTATACATACGGAAAATTGCATTATCTAGTAGACAGTTCGTAATTCATATGGTCAAAGTGAATTAGAATTTAATCTAAAATTTTAATAACGAAGCTTTCGTAAATTAACTATTTAATATAATATACAGTTACCCATGTGCGAATTACGCTCGGCAGCCAGACATTTACTGTCGGTCCACGGTCGGCCCTACTTTGCCAGCCAAAGTTTAGTAACCAAAGTTGAACCATCTTTGGGGATTTCGAACAACCACTATCAGGCCAACATTGCCTAACGAAACGTATGCTTGGTTCATCTCTGGCCGAAGGTTGGCCCGATGATCGGTGATCAAGGTGATGCACCCGACGGTAGGTCAAACCTTGGCCCGAGTATGAGCAGATCGTCGGATAAACTCGGGTTCGTTGTTTCAAAAAGACCGTGAAAGTACGATCGGCCCGACTCTGCGCAAGAGATGGCCCGACCATCGGCATAACATTGGCTTGTACGAATCATGATGCACCCGACGCGACGGTCGATCAAACCTCGGCCCAAATATGGGCCTCCGTCGGATATACTAGGGTTCATTATTTCAAAGCGACCGAAATTTGAGTACGAATAGCTGGATTTTTGTGTAGACATACCCATATTCGTACCGAAATTTCGGTGCACGTAGACACTTCCTTTTTTCCAAGAAAAAAATTCTAAGCTCCATCTTTATGATCAATTGTAAATGTTCCGAAAAATTTACATTTGATGTCATTCTCAATCATTTTAAAATAGTCTGAAACACCTAAAAAGCAAAACGTTACACGAAAGTTTAAAAAAATTTGTTATTAAAAAAATTTTCGCAGTACGCGATAAAATTTCTAAGTTCCGTCGATGCAAATTTTAAATGCTCATTAAAAATTACATTTCATGTCATTATCAAAAGTTGTAAAATGGCCTAAAACGCGAAAAAACAAAATATTACATGAAGAAAAATTAGTCAAAGTGGGCGCAAACAAAATTTAAAAAAAAAATTGTTTAAAAAAAGTTTGAAAAAAATGTTTAAAAAAAAATTGTTTAAAAAAGAAATTTTAGAAAAAAAATTGTTTGAAGACAAATTTTTGAAAAAAAAATTTAAACAAAAATTTTGAAAAAAAATTTGTTGAAGAAAAATTAAAAGGTTTCAGCCCGGGGCTACGAAACCCTAAAAATTGTAATCGATTCAAATTATTCATTTAAAAATTATTTCATTTATATTCTCGTTAACAGTTCATTTATTTAACATCTAAATGATGTCGCATAATAATAAAAAAATTAATGAGAAAAAAGAGTTGAAAAATGTTTGTTTTTTTTTCAACTGCTTTGAGCTGTGCCTTATGAGGATGGTTTTTTCATTGACTTTTAATTCTGTAGGTATAGAGTAATAGGTGAGACTCCCGACTGCTAGGCGATAGATTCAGGTATAGATGTACTACGTTCGAAACCTCGTAGCGTTAGAAATTTCATTTGTAATATAATGTTTAAAAATGTAATATAAGTATTCATTCTAAGCAGGACCATTAACATTTATAGTCAAAATACTCGCAATCAATTATTATTTATTTTTTGAATACCTATTTTGTGTATTTCCATCTGTGTAGTACGAACCTTCACGAACACATTGGCCCAATCTTGGGTCCCCATCTCGGGCCGATGGTCGGAAAAAACCTCGGGCCAGCGTGATCATTTCGCTAGTTGGGCCACTACGGGGAGCAAGGTTGGTTCCTTGCTTCCATACACTGTCGGTCCCGTATTGAAAAGCAAAGTTGTCCTTGCATTGTAGCCCAAGGCTATGCCGATCTCGTTAAACACACTGGCCCAATCTTGGGTCCTCATGTCGGGCCGATGGTCGGAAAAAACCTCGGCCCAGCGTGATCATTTCACTAGCTGGGCCGATCTTCGGCTGACAAGGTTGGACCGAGTTTTACAAAGTCGGGCCGACTTTGGGCCGACGGGAAATTCGCACATGGGTAATATAATTATCAAGTTTTTTAAAAAGAATTTTGCGATTTTTTGTATTTACAAAAATTTAGCAGTATACAAGCGTTCCTTAGTACCTTTTATTTAATTCCCAAAATGGAAAACTCAACCAAATGGGAAACTTGATATCCGTGAGGATGTTATGGGTGAAAAAATTTTGCTATTAGAAGTACACAATATACGCCTGAAAGCTTCCCAAGAATGAAGAGATTTCGTCTTTTCACTCTATATTTCTTATTTAGTATCCCAAAAGTTATTGACTTTTGTATATCTCTAATCTTTTTCAGACAGCCAGAAAAAAGCTCGACAATCATAAAGAGGAAGCAGAACGACAACAAAGCCAAAAATTTTTAAAGAAGTACGTGCAAAGATATGAATCTGATAACACTATTCTGATTGGTTCAGATGATGACAGCTTTCCAAATATATCGAAAAAGAGAAATGGTGAGCATAGTGCTAATTGATGACACTAAATAAATTCAGCATATTTTCAATAACAGTCACTTTCGAGCCTCTCTTGTGACTCCTTATAATATTTCATTATATTTTACTTGTTTTAAGACTCTTTTAATATTTAATAAATTATTATTTTGTAGCTGAAGACAATGAAAATAATTCATCGGAATTTGAGAACGATGGAAGAGATTTAAACCATCCTTCCAGAATAATGTCCGAACCAATCGTGACTAGCCAAGTAACACAGCGAGTAACATCACGAAGACAATCGGCACCGGAGAGGGGTGCACAATCAAATAATCCAGCGCCGAGATGCATAGGGCTCCCACTGTTTGGACAAAGGGATTCTACGCCAGGTACAAGTGCGCGATACATAGAATGAAGTTCCGATGTACGTCAAGATTGGGTATGTACATTTTCTTATTTATTGAGATATTTTTCACACAATTGAACCGTTTTTATTATTATAATTATATACTATAATTGATATTATAATAATACGTCATTTATCAAATTTACCAATACATTCTTTTCACGACAGATCTATTTAGATGAAAATACACTTTTACACGCTGATATATGGGAGACAATGAAAACTTACTCGGACTCATGATTTGTGAGGGAAGTTGCTCTAAAGCTATGGAGTACAGAGGGCCTTCAAGAACGATGTTTGGATGCAAAGAGAGCAAATAAGGGAAAAGAAAATAGCCCAGATGAACAGAGGATACCTCTCACACCCGAAAAATATGAAAGAGTAAAAGGTGAGAGTACTGAACATATTCGTAATGTTCAATTAGGTTAAAAAACCTACGATCTACGAGTAGTTCATTGGAAAGTCATCCAATTGGATTAGTAGTTTTCTGATTAGAATAACATAAAAAAAATTATATTATTAACCCACACATTTAATTAATCTAGGTATGAAATCTATAGTAATCTGCATTCTATGGTATGAAAATTCTATTTAATATCAGAATTCACTCTTTCCCCCATTCTCCTCTTTTGCCCTTTGTAAAGAATTCCTATTTTTTCCTCTACTTGCGACAATCTTTCACCGTTTTCTTGTTTTTTTTTCTTAATTGCGAACTAAAATAATAGTATCTAATAAAAAAAACCCAAAACAATTTTTGGTTGAAACCTAATTCTTTTTAGTTGAGAAGTCTACTATTATATTGAAACTATTTTCTTTCTTTTTGCAGATTGTCTTTATATCAAACTTACGGAAGCCGGTGTAACCGGAAAGCAGCGAAATAATAGAATGCGAAAAGTTTGGAATTATTTAAGGTCAAAAATGTATGACGTGTTTTAAATTTATGAGCATTCTTTAAGTAGATGGTAAAAATATATGTTTTTATGTTTCATGTATCAGATTTCTTTGAGCATAATGTGTTTTATGTTTTTTTTCTAACTTAAGGCTTACACTTAAGATGTAAGACTTAAGCTTTTATTACTTCAATGGTCACCAACGAGTTCTTTAAGTAGACATTACCACTATTATTGTTTTATTCATTAGATTCCTTTGGGCATAGGGTAGGGTGGGGCGAGATGAGCATAGTTGTCTTTTTCACGTCAGTATTTAAAATCTGTTAATTTATTGCTTGAAAGTAAGTCTTTATATATATTCTACAAACATTTTTAATTGTAATTTTGCCAAGATAGAAGTAAATAAAAAAGTATATGAGGAATTAGAAACGAAAATGAAAAAGTAGTGCGCTTGGCTCATATCGCCCCATGCCTCGGGCGGGATGAGCCACTTAATTAAATGACTTATTATATATTATTTATAAGTAGGAGTACTGTTAAGTTAGAGTATTATGAAACAAAAACATATGTTACGCATATTTTTCAAAAATTTTACGAAACATTTAAAGTATTTAACGTTAAAATGATGCAATCCTTAACCCTAACCTCTACCATAACTAACTCTACAAACAGTGAATAGAAAAACGATTTACATCTGCATATCTTTTAATAATTGTATTACCGAAATTAATATAACCATTTTTCGACTTACCCGTGTACATTGTCTCAGTAAAAGTTAAATTCTACAGTAAGAAAACTCCCAAATGCTAGACTGGTCTACTACATGACGCTGAATTTCATATATACTGAGGTTTTAAGCCGTTTTTAAAATATTATTTTCTAATACAGACCTATAACAGTGCAGCTGTCAAACTTTTGCTGCGCATTTTTTTCGACAAGATTAGTTTTTTATACGTTTGCACCATAATTAAGACACTGCACAATCTGATACAATGAAACATTGCATCTTAACCTACTGACTGCTACACAAGAGGTTAGGTTAATGCACAGGAAGAGGTGGCTCATTCCGCCCCAGGACAGTGGCTCATTCCGCCCCATATGACACTTGCAAGCAAAATCAAAATTTCACCTATTTCTGTTTTACAATTATATAAAAATCTGTTGAAAACTTAAGGTTTAATAAATAAGCTATCTAAATAACCACTGGAAAAACATCTAATATGTGATTTTGTGTGATTCTTGGACTTTCTAAACAAATACAAAATAGCAGAATTCAAGTCTTGACATTTTTACTTTAGTTTTTTCAAAATGTATTCAGCATTAGGCCAAAATTTTTAAAAAATAAGATTGATAACGTTCTTCCTGATATTAGTACAAAGAACAGTTACAAAAGAAATCATGGCCTGCGAGAAAATTGAGTGGCTCATCTTACCCCCTATGCTCATCTCGCCCCACCCTACCCTAATCTGCGTTATAATGTTTATTTTTTAAGAATGTGGCTTTCTAGTAAAATTAAGGATGTCCTTGGTAAACAGTGAAGGTGAAAATTACTTAATCTCTCATTTTATTTATAAAATTGACAAAAAAGGTCGATTGATTATTGCGACAAATTTTAGAAGGAAATCCCAAGCATTATACCATTAAGCCATTTCCCTTTCGGGGTAGGCGTGACTTGCTCGGTTGGAAAATAGTATTGGGTATATGGGTGTATTGGTATAGTGTATATAGGTACAAGTTAGATAGGTATATAGGTGTAAAGTAGATAGGTATGTAGGTGTTAGGTATATATGTTTTAGATTGATCTGGAATTCTCGTGTCATTTATGTCAAATGACACGTTTATTCCGCAACACTGCTCCGACCCAGGTTGCTGATCAATCTCTCCAGCGATCACCCCAAGTGAAGAGCCTCACAAAATTGTTATGTATGGTTCCCCACTTAGGCCCATTAGAATCCAAGGTCTTTGTTTCAGGCTTCATTCATTCTATTGTCACTCTGTTTACAAACTATTTGTCGCCACACTTTTCTGTCCTGGCATACTACTCTAGCTTCCTTCACGTCCATGCATTTTTTCATGCAAGCTCTTGTGTTTCTATGGCTTCTTACGTCTCTTCGGCTTAATGTCTCATTTACCGATTCAAACCATTCTTTCGGCGGTCTACCTCTAGGCATTCTGCCATTTACTTTACCTTTGTACACTTGTTTGGTCAGACGCTCATCTTTCATTCTTTCAAGATGACCGAACCATCTTAACTGATTTCTTTCCCATGTGTCAAATATTGTCTCTTTTGCACCACATTCTTTGAGGATTGTCTCGTTTCGGACTTTATCCATCAGTGTTTTCCCGCATATTATGCGCAGAGGTCTCATACCGATCGCGTTAATTTTACTCCTGTCCTTTTCTTGACATGTCCATGTTTCGCTACCGTATAGTACAGTCGGTACGAATATAGAATTATGTATGGCCATTTTAGCTTTTTTTGATATGTTTTTATTTGTTAGGATGG
>CAKNYM010048947.1:48578-59161 GCA_932195095.1 Andricus curvator
ACCTTGATCGCAAGTACTTATTGTGTCATTTAAAGTGTCCCAGAAGGGGTCTTTGACTTCTCGCGGCTCACTGTCGCATAAATAATAAAAAAAATTGTTGTGGTCATAATTTTTTATTTGAATGTAATTATTTACATATTTGTGTTTTTTTACCTAGTTTAGGCAAAAGCTTAAAAAAATATGTATAATTTTGTTAAGTTAGTTGATTTTGAAATTGAAGAATTTTCTTACTAATATTTGATAAAAACGTCACGGATAGAATTGTAAAGAACTTTTAAAGAAATAAAATGAACTTTCGTAAAAGAAAATTAGATGAAAATTGCCAGTTTTGCGTAAAGCGGAAGAAAAAATTAATATGCAAATAACTGCATTTAAATAAACAATTATGACCTAAACTATTATTTTATTATTTACGCTTGGATTTTGCTTCTATTTGTTAGAATAATCGATGTGCCTTTTTTCTCCATTTGATCAAAAAAGATAAAGATTCGGCAATTTTTAACTTAACGGTTTACCTAGAAAATCATTAATTGGTTGCTAATTA
The DNA here is from genome assembly GCA_932195095.1 of Andricus curvator. Taxonomy (NCBI): domain Eukaryota; kingdom Metazoa; phylum Arthropoda; class Insecta; order Hymenoptera; family Cynipidae; genus Andricus; species Andricus curvator. The sequence goes on from CAKNYM010048947.1 coordinate 49,123, forward strand.
AAAAATTTGTCTTAGTTTTAATCACTAATTGAAGAGATTCGTTTTCTCAGTGACGCTACGACTAAGGCTCCTGTTAGTTTGGGCACAATGCGCTTCATAATGTCTATTTTCTAGGAATTAGGCGTTTTTTGAATTGAGAATATTGTGAAAACACCAGTTCTCGTAAGATCACTGAAGTTAAGCATTGTTGGACGCGGCTAGTACTTGGATGGGTGACCGTTCAGGAAATTCTGCGTGCTGTTGGCCCGTCGTGGGTCTGGTGAGCCCACATTGGTAGTAAATATCCACCTAGAAACACTACCCGAATCGGGTAGTGAGGCAATGAACTTTCGAGTTCGAACTGCTAATCTATGTATGTATGTATGTATGTATGTATGCGAGTATATACTTCAGATGCAAATTACTTAATATTTGACTTTATTCATAAAATTCACAAAAAAGGCCCATTGTTTATGGAAAAAATTAGAAGAGGAACCCAAACATAAGTAATCAACAAATAGTTGACGACATAATTGTTTATTTAGATGTAGTCATTTGCATATTTTTGTTTTTTATCCGCCTCAAGCGAAAGTTGTAATTTTCATTCAATTTTAATTTTTAAAAACACATTCTGTTCCTTGAAAGTTTCTTTACAATTCGATTCTCAACATTCTTAATAAACAATTATGAACTCGACTATTTTTATTTTATTTTTCCCGCTGGGGGTTTCTTCTGTTTGTTGGAATAATCAATCGGCCTTTTTTGTTAATCTTAGAAATAAAGTTAAAGAGTCAATAGTTTTGAACTCTATGGTACACCTAAAAAAACTTAAAATAGTCAGTAAATGTCGGTCTAGATATTTTGCAATCGAAATACCGACTATGGGTTTTGTTTTTCTAATACTTGCAAAGAATGTTGAATAAACTTAATACAAGCATGAAGAACATGGGCCTCAAAATTAACCTAAATAAAACAAAAATCATGGTGTTTGAGGGAAAAAAATGAGAAAACAATGTCCAACATTGTCCTAAATGATGACAGTGTAGAACAAGTTGACAAGTTCGTATATCTGGGTAGCCTATTCACTAGCGACGGAAAAATAGATGAGGAGTTAGATAGGCGCATAAATAAGGGTAAGCAGGTTATAGGTAGAGCAGGGTCCATTCTCGGAAATAAAAACATAACAAAAAAAGCTAAAATGGCCATATATAATTCCATGTTAGTACCGACTGTACTGTACGGTAGCGAGACATGGACCTGTCAAGAAAAGGACAGGAGTAAAATTAACGCGATTGGCATGAAACCTCGGCGCACAATATGCGGGAAAACACTGATGGACAAAGTCCGAAACGAGATTATCCTCCAAGAATGTGGTACAGGACAGATACTAGTTGACATATGGAAAAGAAATCAGTTAAGATGGTTCGGACATCTTGAAAGAATGAAAGATGAACGACTGACCAAACAATTGTATAAAGGTCAAGTAAATGGCAGAATGCCCAGAGGTAGACCGCCGAAAGAATGGTTAGAATCTGTGAATGAGACATTAATCCGAAGAGATATAAGAAGCCATAGAAACACAAGAGCTTGCATGAAAAAATGCATGGACGTGAAGGAAGCTAGAGTAGTATGCCAGGACAGAAAAGTGTGGCGACAAATAGTTTGTAAACATAGTGACAATAAAGTGAATGACGCCTGAAACAAAGACCTTCGAAACTTATGGGCCCAAGTCGGGAACCACACATAACAATTTTGTGAGGCTCTTCACTTGGGGTGATCGCTAGAGAGATTGATCAGCAACCTGGGTCGGAGCAGTGTTGCGGAACGAACGTGTTATTTAAATAAATAACACGAGAATTCTAGATCAATCTAAAATATCCATACCTTACACCTATATACCTATCTACCTTATACCTATATACCCATCTACACACTACTATTTTCCAACCGAGCAAGTCACGCCTACCCCGAAAGGGATCGTCCATATATTAAGTAAGACGTTTTTCTTTTGTTTATATCGTTGTGTCCTTTTCAACTTCACATCAATTTTATTCTCGTCTTTATTTAAACAAAAGAAAAACGTCTTACGTAATTTATGGACGATCCCAAAGGGAAATGGCTTAATGTAATAATAATCATAATAATGATAATAATATAATGCGTTCCTTTCATTTTACGTGCTACCTGATAAGATTCTTAAAATATTGTAACACCAGCGACTTCAAATAAATAATTTTAATAAATATATGATCTTGTTTCATTGCAAACGATAACAAGTGTCTGGAAATGATATTATAATCAATTCTGATTCCAATTATCTTTTATTATTGATTCTAATGATCATATTATTATTGAAATAGTTTTCGCGATATCGTCAACCAAGTAAACCATACGTAGTATACGACGTCGTTTCATACGTAGTTTACGACGTCGTTTTCTACGTACTTTACTACGTCGTTTTCTACGTATTTTACTGCGTCGTTTTCTATCTACGTAGTTTTTTCTACATAGATGTCCAGAAACTTTTGCACGACATTAAATATAAGAGAAAATCAATTTGTATACTCCTACATGTGCGTGAGTAAGATTACATATATTTATTACATATTTGCTTTATGTAAGATTTCAATTTCAGTTAACGTTTACCGAAGATGTTTACACACAAATCTGTCTTGGGTCGTAGTTAAGGACGCACGTGATGTTGTTTTTCTTTGAAAATTCATCTATTTTATTGAAAATTTGTCTTTTTTGATAGGAAATTTAAAATCCATCATATTAGTAAGAAGTTCATTTCTTTGGTTTAAACCCTAACCAATATTGTTGACAATTGTTTTGAAAACGCACTTATTTGGTTGAAAGCTCGTATTTTTTAGTCGAAAATTAAATTATTTTGGTAGAAAATACATATTTTTAGGTTATAAATTCAACTTTCTTTCAAAAATTCGTCTTTATGGCTTAAAAACTCAACATTTTGGATAAGATTTTTTTCTTTATTGAGTGAAAAATATTATTGGTTGAAAATTCAACTCTTTCGTCGGAAATTCGTATTTTTTGGTGTAACTTGATAGCTTTTTGTTGAAAATAAAAATATTTTTTGTTGGAGATATCAACTATTACAATTTTTGTTGAGAACTCATTCTATTTATCAAAAATTCATCAGTTTGGTTAAAAATTCAACTATTTTGTCGAAAATTCCCTTTTTCTTGGATGAAAATAATTATTTCAACTGAAAATGTAATAATACAATTTTACATGAATAATTCTTAAATTTTTGTCAGTTTTATTATACACACAAATGTGTGGCAAGATTCCTTGCTATGAGTTTTTTAAATTACCCAATCGGCATTGAGGAAAAGCGACAACAATGCTTTCGAGATTTTCGTGACACACCTATATTTTAGAGAAAGATTGAAATAAAATTGTCAAGTTTTCAAAATTTATGTCTAAAATTATTTGATTTTGAAAGCTGATTAAAATTTGTATAAACTTGTAACACTTGAATTTTCAAATTATACAATTTTAAAGGCTTTTACTTAGATTTATTATTTAATATTTTTTTTTACTACGAATCTGTATTATCATCGGAGATGGTAACGATCGATCCAAAGAGAAATCATTTCACACATAATGTGAAAATGGAAATCTACAACATCGATCAAAGTTATATCCTCTAATACAGAAAATATTTAACGTCCTCGGACCAGATGGAGTTATAAATTGAAATTTTTTGAAATTTAATTTATTCAGAAATAAGATCTTCTCCTTTCACTCCGCTGGGAGTGAAAGGATTATTATATTATTATTATATTCTGAATAAATTTAATTTCAAAATTTGTTAATATTTCTTGCAACAAATATAGCTTTAAAAACATTATTGGTTTAATCAAAGCGATTCTGGAATGTTATTGTAGTATCTAAATACAATGTTTCTAACTATAAAGTCAGTGGATATACGGTTCACTTTTTGCTGTGCCGATGAATATCTCATGAAACTTTATATTTGTTTAATCAATCATCAATGTGATGGATTAGTTATGTATTATTGCAAATATTACTTTTGTTATTTATTAATAAAGAGGAAGTTTTATGCAAAAATGAAATCCATAATTAGGTGAAGAATATTAGTTCTTATTATTATTACTTATATAAATGAATTTTTAAACTATATTTGGAGGTGAATTATTTTTTCCATTTATTATATTATCAATTTAATTATTACTTCAATTATTATTGCTTTTTATTATTTAATTTACTTCGATGCATTGTGTGGGAAACTATACGCAGCTTACATTTTTTTCTCTATACCTGTCACTATTTTTCTTCAGATTTTTACCCTACAAATATTATTAAATGTCTGTTGAACTACTTTAATAGTGTCACCATTATTTTTTTATTGAAAAATAATATTTTATAAATTATTTGTACTACGTCCCATACGAGATAATGTTAAAACAGGACCGATGAGCGGCCGCGCTCTCTCTCTCTCTCTCTCTCGTGATATTTTGGCACCACCAAGTACAAGTCACATATTTGCGGAAATATTTTCAAGAAGTCTGATAGGGCTGGTGTATATTACTATATCAGTTGACTTGTTGAATTTTGTGATAGAGGTTAGAAACCTCGTTAACTAATAAACAAAACTAAATAGTCAATAGAAATAAAATAAATAAGCATAAAAATTGTAAACAGTGGAAGGATAAATAGGAAAAATATAACAATTATAAAATGTATGTATAATTCTGTGATAATAGTCTGAAGTGTTAAATATAGTTAGCTATCCTAAAATATTAATTTTCTTTTCAAATATCACTTTTAGCTTAAGTTTGTTAAAAGAAAAATACGGGGGCCTTCATTTTCAAAGTTCATTCTCACATAATACATTAAAAAATAGATAAATAACACATAATAAAAATCATCGCTTTTATGATTACATGTTTATAAACAAAACTTGAGGTTATACATGAAAAATATCGGAAAAAAGGGCGCTGAAAATCCGAGTGCAAAGTTCATTCTGCTTCGTAACTGCACGATCTAATCCGGCAAACTACAATCAATCCAAGTCGGAATTCCCATAGGAAATATGTCTCCGTATGTTCCTTCCTAATGTCTCCTGTCCGTACTAGGAATGATCTTATAGGATGTCCGAAATACGACTCACGTATATCCGTGTCTACTGGGCTGCAACCGCGTGATGACCGAGCTAGTAGCTATGCCTGGTAAAAAGGAATTGGAATACCGAGCTGATGTAGGTGATTATCGTGCTCGTAACAATTCAAATCCTCGAGGGGAGTGTCTCATGGAGTGTGCCTCGTTGAGTGGAGACCTCGAGGAGGCTAGTTCGTGACTGCGATCTCAGTACGTTGCAACGCGCAGACTCGTGTACACGTGTTCCTCTGTGTTCGCCCGAATACGCAGGTACAAACAGTCGCGAGTGGCCTCGTTTTTCTCACGCGTCTAACTCGTCGTCCAGGTGATCAAATTCTAAGTGTTGTGAATAACAAGTAAACCAGTGTGAATAAGTTACGTCAAGATTCAAAAGTTAGAAAGTCGACCCTTGTCCTTCAAAGTGATTTACTATCGTTTAGGTTCCCTGCCCTAAGAACCTCTCGCGACCGGAGGTGCGATAGCCATTTCGAAAGTCGAAGTATGCATTCGCGCATGATGTATTTCGAATGGGCGAAGGTCGTGATTGCCTCTTGCTCCATGATTAAATTCGATAGTGTTTGTAGGTTTTCATGCGGCGTTTGAAGCATTTGAGGGAGGGCTCTATCATGTCTATAGTCGAGCTACAAAGGATCAAAGCTCTTCAAAAGCTTACCCAGAGAAAAACCTTTCATCGAAGTATGTGGAGTTGCATCGCGTGGAGCGAATGAGATAAGTTGAAAAAGACCAACGTTGTTCGATAAATTGGCACTGCCGATATAACCTAGCAAACACTAAAGAAGCGCGTCTCAAATCGGCAGAACTATCTCCTACAACGTTCACTCTGCACAGTAGTATCACATGCCCCTGACCTAAGTCATCAAGATCCGGTGCTATGCCTGATCTTTTAGCTTAATGCTACTTCGAAGAGTATTAATTAAAACAATGCAATTCTAAGTAACCGGTTGGGCTGCTCAGTCTTCCCATTGTGATATTTTTTTTTAATTGAGATATAAGACCGTAGGATATGGAACCGACAGAAGAATTTCTGTTGAAACATTTTAATGAAGAACTTTTCTGGTATGAACACCGTGGGGAGAAATGAGTCTTGGGCTGAGACTACTGGCAATTACGATCGTCTATATCGTTGAGTCAGAGAAAAAAAGGCAAGTAGATGATGCAATATTTTGATCGCTCTCCTTAGGGCTATATGAATGGTACCGAATTCTTTAAAAAATTAGTAAACACTTTTAGCCTTGTTCCTGGCACCGAATGTTTCGAAAATCAACGCGTTCGTCTTGGAGAAGAAGACGCTTTGTACTATTTGCAGAAACACGTAGAAAAACAAAGAAAGAAGATGATAGCTGAATGAAAAATCTGTGGCGTAAAAAATAACCTTTTCAATCGTATCGATCGAGCTGTAACCGGAAGATAACAGGGACATCAGTGTGAAGAGCGACCTGTACGAAAACGTGGTCGAAGCTGAAGGGCAAGAGAAGAGCGAACGTATTTTTAGCAACGCCTTAAGAGTTGCAAAAACCGGTTCTGACTCGCCAGCACATAACATAGACACTCGTGAGGAGCTGTAGCGATAGTAAGACGAGGGGGGTTGTTTGGGAAAAGCGAAGTAGGTGAGACTCGGATCCGAGAAAGAAGGTATCGTGGAATTCCCTAACGCCGGTACGCATGTATAGCGATTCTACTCATATGTGCTTCTACTACAGAGAAAACTGTAACATTTTATATTACTCCAAGGGAGCATGCTAGATTACCTTCGAGGAAAGTGACAAGAAAATCGAAAATCTGTGATTTAGCACTGAACTTAATTCATGCTTCCTCACCGATGTCACCATTTGGTTGTGAAATGTTTTGTTATTGCAGCACAATGAACAGATTGCTAAGCAATCATTTTATTCTAAGCGCGATGCAACTTTGTTAAGAAAGTTTGTAAGAGCACAAAGAAATTCTGTGCAATATTGTTTAAATTCAAGAAATATCCGGAGAAGACGCTGATTGTCTGAAGAAATTAATACACCGAGCACATATACTCTTATATTTTCTCTGTGACAACGGTAAACTCTCTGAATAATTAAAGTGAAAGAGTGATAATACCTTTGAGCACATAATCGACAACAAAAACATTTATACGAATATTAGAATATAACCGAGCAGCCTATGCATAATTGAAAAATGTACACCTGCTAAGTCTATGCCTATAGAAAGATTTGTAGCAACAAAAGTTTTACTATTGAACCGGAATACTGACGGTCACGAGAAAAGATGCAAAACTCATTAAGTCAATGAAGCACCAGATTCACTTCCTTTCCAATAGTTACGTATATGAAAACAGTAGAGAAAAGAAGGAAGAAGTGAGTCAAAGAAAAGCTGTTTAGTGATCCTAATATTCAACGACAGAACATTCGGTTTTACATCAGGTGTAACCACGTGTAACGGAATGAAGAATGGCAGAACGTCAAACTATACGTAGCATGGTCTCAACCTCGACCGATCCACGTCTTGGCGAAAAAAGAGCCCTAGCTGCTCGTGCATCTAGCATGGCTTTGGCTGTGGCCTTAGTGGCTGTAGTACTCCAATCAACAGTCACTGCTTTACCTACTTGGGGATATTTTTCAAATGCTGATGGTGAGTAGATTTAGGACTTGTAAATTGTAAAGCTTCCTGAAGTTTTGACTAGTTTTAACGCTTTAACTTCTCAAGAAGATTATCAAAACAAGATAATTTGGATTAATCGAGAAATTCGAGAGTCCTTAACAGGAATTAAAGTGTACCATCTCAGTCTATATCTAATGCAAAAAGTGCATTGCTTAACGAAAGTGTAATTTTTGTGACGGAACTTGGCGTTGAGGACGCACAAGTAATACATATATTTAATGGACACTTAATATGACGATGACGTGACTTCTGACATGTCAAACGAACATTATACGGTAATGAGTTAGCTATATAATCATTGTTCATTTTGTGAATTAGGCGTCTGTCTGAATGGCACTGTAAACCATAAATCTAATAATTATGCAAATTAAAACGATTAGTTTTTTTTCAATTTCTGTACTTTTTTAAACTGTTGTCCTCTAAGGATCGACTATCAGTTAAAACAGTTTTATGTTGTCAGTTAAATAACTTTTTGTTCCTGAAGTAACCCCCTTATTGATGTTTATAAAATAAATATTTTTAACACTACAAGGTTAGTTATCATATTGACTTCTTTGAGGGTCATTTACGATCGTATGAAACGTGTTGTGCTTATTCAGCTCCTTTATCTGCCCGCGGAGTGATCTTTTGTTTTGGCGTTAACTCCTTATAAACACTGCAACTTAATGTAATTTGAACGAAAACCCAAGAAAGTTGTTAAGCATTGCCGAGAAAATTAATTTCTATAATTCCTAAGAGTGCAGGAACGTATAGAAAAGTCATAAAGTCCTCTGAAACATTGCAATGATGCTCTAGATCTTTTGCACAGTAAAAGTGTAGTCAAAATGTAGGTATCTAATATTATTATTAATAATTCTATTTTCTACAACTCTGACCAAAAGAAGTACAAGAGGGATCGTGGGGTCTGTTCTTTTCTTTTTTTTCACGGGAGGTAATTGGGGATTGGTGGATCGATCTTTTTGTGGTGAAAGAAAATAGAAGATGAGTAGAACCAATCATCGTCCAGGGAAAAGGACTGTACGGATACCATGATCTTCTTGCTTCTTCTATTCCACTTCTGTTGGCCAGAACTAAAGGCACCTGAACAAATTAAAAATAATAATTATCCAAATATGTAGATAGTCATTGGATAACGTATAGCGTACTGACTCTTCAGATTGACTAAAAAGTAATTTCGCTCATAATTTTTTTACGCTAATAATTTACATTATTAACATGGTCGAGTATTGAGCTCCGGCAGATTTTGCCGTATTTAAAGTTTCTAGTACGGCAAATTTTGCCGTATTTAAAGTTTCTAGTACGGCAAATTTTTGTATCAATCAGGAACTTTCTGTTCCGATAATATTTTTGGCTACTTTGGAAAAATAGTACAATATTTTACTATTTTATCATGAAATGAGGAGAATTAAGTTATAAATGCACATAAAGTGTCATATAATCAAGAACATTATAAACAAAAGCACAATAAAGAATTGCTCATCACTTCACTAATTTGCGAATTGTCTAGCAGATGGCAGCACTTTAGCTCCGAATCAAGAATCCTGAAGATACCGATTTCTCGATTTTCTGTCATATATTATTTCGAGGTTAGATCTCTCCATTTTTATTGGGCTGCCTCTATAACTATGCGAAACCTTGCAAATTTTGCAAGTTTCATTAGACTATAGTTCTACCAAAGATATCTTTGGTTCTACGAAAGATCTTTGGTTCTACATTAGGCCAGTTGGAAAGGGTTTTGGTTTTCCACCAATCCCAGACCGTCGCCGGTTTTACGCCATCTTTATTTTCGCGTATCTTTAAACACTGTTTTTATTTACATCTTGTATAGGTCAGTGTTGATGATTGTTTCGAGATGTGACAGATCACTCTTCTGTGACCAGTCACTAAAACGCGTATTTTTTAAAGGGAGACTTGGAAAAGGGTTTCGAGATGTGGCAGATCACTCTTCTGTGACCAGTCACTAAAATGCGTATTTTTTAAAGGGAGACTTGGAAAAGGGTTTCGAGATGTGACAGATCACTCTTCTGTGACCAGTCACAAAAACGCGTATTTTTTAAAGGGAGACTTGGAAAAGGGTTTCGAGATATGACAGATCACTCTTCTGTGACCAGTCACTAAAACGCGTATTTTTTTAAGGGAGACTTGGAAAAGGGTTTCGAGATGTAGCAGATCATTCTTCTGTGACCAGTCACTAAAATGCGTATTTTTTAAAGGGAGACTTGGAAAAGGGTTTCGAGATGTGACA
>CAKNYM010048947.1:90121-125265 GCA_932195095.1 Andricus curvator
AAAGCATTAAGGTACGTTTATCTGGTCCTAAATATTTACATTTATAAGAAACAAATTATTTTGATTTTTGTTTTGGTTTTCATAAAAATTTAGGACCAGATAAACGGCCTTAATACTTTAACTTTAATTTTAGAAATTTTCAATTTGATATCTGAATGAATTTAGAAGTAACGATGCAGATAAAAAATGTCGGTAAAGTAGGGATCGGATAAGTAATACATGGGAAACAAAATAATCGTGCGCGTGTTTGTTTGTTCGTCCTTTAAAATTTCACCAAAAACCTTTGAAATCACTTAAAATTCGTTAAAACCTCTTACAATTCCTAGAAAACGCTTGAAATCCCTCAAAAATTCCCAAAAAAACCTTCAAAATCATAAATCTTTTGAAATCCATATGTTAAAATTCGTAGAAACCTCTTAAAATTCCTTAATATTTAAAATCCCTTAAAATCATCGGAAATCTCATTAAAAATCAGAAAAATCCCTTGATATCCCTTCAAATTATTAGAAATCTCAAAAAATTCCATGGGATCATTAAAAATTCTACAAAATGTTTTCAAAGTTAAAGAAAAATCTCTTCAAATTCCACAACATATAAAATCCCTTTAAATTCTTAAAAACCTTTTGAAACTTCTTGAAATTCTTGGAAATTCCACGACGAAATTTAGAATCCCTTTAAATCCCTTAAGGGCGTTGGACCTAAGTTTTCAGATCAAAATTCCATTCTCCGAATTAGATATTTTCTCACTCTGTACGCATATTTCTAGTTAAAAATTAATTAATTCTAGAGAGAGAAAAAAAATGCAAATTTTAATATTTATTAAGTAAAATGAAGAAATCGAATTTTTAGAATAGAACTTGGCTCCAACACCCTTAAAATTCCTTGCAAACCTTTTGAAATCTCTTAAAATTTTGAAATTCATCCTGTTTTTTCAAAACCTTTGAAATAGCTTAAAATTCCTTGAAATCTCTTAAAATTCTTAGCAACCTCTTAAAATTCCTCAAAATTTCAAGAAATTTAAAATCCCTGAAAATCCCTTAAATTAAACATGTTAAAATTCATCAAAATTTAAAAAAAGTTAAAACTCCTGAAAATCCCTTAAGCTTCTTAAAAATCTCTTAAAATTGCATGAACTCCTTTAAAATTCCACGAAATATCCTGAAATCCCTTAAAATTCTACGAAATATTTTTAAAATCCTAAAAATCTTCTGAATTTCGTAAAAAAGACTTCAAAATTGTCGAAATTCCGCTTAAAATTCTACGAAATCTTTTAAAAATCCTAAAAATCTTTTGAATTTTGTAAAAATCACTCTCTAAAATTTTAAATAGTCGTCACTGAACTACTTAAATTTTCAGTGACTTTTCACTGATTTCCAGTAGATTTTCCACTGAAAAAAATCGTGATAAAACTCAGAGTGGTCATTGACCCCTCGTTGGTACCCCTGTGGTATGAAAACCCTTTAAATATTAATTTGTAAAAAGAAATTTAATAATAAAACATTTTAAATTAAATTAATATATTTTCTATGTCTTACCTGCTTTTTCAATCCATCGAGAATACTTTTCTGTGCCTTTTTTCGGGAACGAAAAAAGAACAACACCATTTTCACCTCTCACGCTAGGGCAATCTCTGTAAGCACAGTAATTTAACACATTTCGATTCGATTGTGCCATATTTTAATTATTACAATTAATAATTTGGCACAAAAAACACGCTAATGTATTAAAAACACTGTAAAACTGCCAGAGAAATTCACTCGCGATTTGCATAAAGAACGCCACGAGGTCATATTTTTATGCAGATTGCTGCGTGTATGTGTTTGGAAACAAACGAAAATCGAAACATGCGTTCCCCTCTCCCCGCCCGTACCTCCGGCCGGCATTTAAATCTACTATGCACGGAGAAAAAAACCACACTGTTATAGTAGGCTGAGCTCTTAATATTACAGCATGGAACTTCATGTGCGAAATTGGTATGAATTTCTACCAATATTGGCATCAGGTTAGACATTTTTAGCATTAAATGTCCTGTACCATAAAAGAATCAAGCGCATGCCGTTATTGCTGGAGTCACATGCCCTTAAAGCAGTTGTGCCTTGCGAAAATAGCTCGAACTTCGCCTTGCTACGGTTGTAAGAAAACTCATCCTATTAGAGTATGAGTACTCTTACAAAAGAGATATTAGGCCACGCCTACCGGCGCTTGCGCGTGACCTAATATCTCGTTTGTAAGAGTACTCATACTCTAATAGGATGAGTTTTCTTACAACCGTAGCAAGGCGAAGTTCGAGCTATTTTCGCAAGGGATAACGGCTTTAAAAGCATGAATCTTTGTACTTTTTTAGGATAAAGGGATTCCTGCTTAAAATGAATGAATTTCGTACCAAGATAGCAAGAATGAAACCTACGACAAAAGCATGACTAGTGCTCTTACTATTATAGGCATATTTTTTTCTCCGTGTGCGGCATTGAAATTTACCACGTGGTCTTCTTTATATGTATTTTAATTTTGTTCGTAAAATAACATAAACAATATAAACAATAAATAAATAGATAATATAATATAAACAATTGACATTTTTAATCAAAATTATCAACATTATTCATTTATATATTTTATTATTTTTATTTTTATTATTTATTTATAAATAAAAATTGTATTTAATTGGATATAAACGAAATTTTTCATAAAATGGAATTTCGGAATTAACCATGTTAATTCTAAGCAATTATAACTCCTATGGGAAGATAATTTTTTTCAAATTTATTGAACTTTTTTTGTTTTAAAAATTTATTTTTCAAATAAAAGAAATGTATCCCGAAGCGAATGCGGTAGCCGATAGGAATTGGAATGGTTTATAAATAATGTTGTAATTAATTCTGAAATTTTATTCAGTGAAAATTCAATTTCAATATTCAGTTATTTTTAGTTTAAATAATTACCTGTTATATTTCTTATGTTTTTTTTTTAAACGAGAAAAAATTGACAGATGCGAAAAGAAATATTCTTTTCATATTGTACTTCATTGAAAATGTTACATTCTTGAATCCTGTGCAAAGATTTATTTTGTTGGATCCAGAGACTAACCGAAAATACGGAAAAGAAATAGATCCCTATTACACGAATTGACAAATTTATTAATGAATAAATTAAAAATAACGAATTTTATGTGCCCTAATTTTCAAGTTTCCGAACTCCAAATTTAACGATTTATAAAATATCAGAATTTTACAAATAAGAAATTATTAAATACCCCAAAAATTCTTCAATTCACAAAATAAAAATTTGGTGAATGAAAAAATTGTCCGATAAAAAGTGAACTCGATTTCATTGATTTGTTTTTTTTTAGATTTGAATCTAAAAATGTAATTAAGGAATTACTTATTAGAAATATTTATTAATTAATTTACCTAATTATTATTTGTTAATTGTACAATTTTAAAATTTTATAATTCAATGAAATTGGATTTTATAATTTTAAAAATTCTGACATTTATAATTCGGTATTTTTACTTTTCATCAATTTATGTATTGGGTATTCATTTTTTCGGTATTTTTGGTTGGTCCCTGGATCCATTGTGTTACAAAAGTCCAAATTTTAACAGAAGTTCGTAGTATATATAAATTATTATTTAAAACTTTTTAAGAAGGAAGAATAATATCGGGATTTTGAACAATTTGGACTTTTACAGAACAATAGGAATAATTTTGGATAAGATATAAAGGCACACTTACTAAATATGTACATTTTAAAGACTTATACAACAACGTATCAGTTTTCAGTAATTTAAATAAACTCTTTGATTATTGTCCTAATTATATTTTCCCTAATTTCTGGAAGAAAAGTAGATTATTAAAAATATGGATTTAAAAATCTACGACTTGGCGCCACGAAAATAAGCGGCTTTCACAGCGCCTCTACAGGTATGTGCCCGTAAGACTGGAATGATAGCTATATATATTATATATATATGCAACGACCACAAACTTGCCTGGAGCGCCAACTACCGGTATGTGGCCCTACTAATCCCTTGCCGCATCTAGGTACTAATATCTTTGATATAGGTCATAACTCGCTTAAATGTAACTTTCACTTGTGGTAGGTCCCGGAAGCTGGAATTACAACATTGTCATATCGATATGGGCACTATGCCATAATTGAGTGCTGATTTTGTGCTAATTTATGCTGTAGAACAAACATTTTGTGCCCGGTAATTTTGGTCAAAAACATGTAGTAGCGCCAGCTTCAGCTGAAGCCACAACTCCGGTATGTGAAACTCGAAAACTATTATTGATATCAAATTCACCTTCGTGCAGGAATTTAGTGCTTATTTAGTGCTAATTTATGCCGCAAACTTAAATTTTGTGCCCGGAAATTTTGGTCAAAAACATGTAGTAATGCTGGCTTCAGGTGACTCTGGTATGTGAAACTTGGAAACTATTAGTGGTATCAGATCTCCTTTGTGCAGGAATTCAGTGCTTATTTAGTGCTAATTTATGCCGCAAAAATGAAATTTTGTGCCCGGAAATTTTGGTCAAAAACATGTAGTAATGCTGGCTTCAGGTGACTCTGGTATGTGAAACTTGGAAACTGTTAGTGGTATCAAATTCTACTTTGTGCAGGAATTTAGTGCTTATTAAGTGCTAATTTATGCCGCAAAAATTGAATTTTGTGCCTGGAAATTTTGATCAAAAACATGTAATGCTGACTTCAAGTGACTGGCATGTGAAACTTGAAAACTATTAGTGGTATCGAATTCTCCTTTGCGCAGGAATTTAGTACTAATTAAGTCCTAGTTTGTGCATAAATCTTTTAAAATTACAGATCAAACCATTAAGATGTTTCATTTGGTGATTGTGCCCGAGATTTCTGTTTTAAGTAAAAATGTTTGCTGTTAAGCATTTCATTGTACCTAGCTTGTATCGTTTTTCCATAAATTTAATCTTGTGATTTTTAATCTAATTTTTCGCGAATAAAACGCAAACTAAAGTCTTATCGAAAAATGATTTCAGGCAAATTTGCAGATGTTATTTAGGTGAACAATTTAGCATCAAACATTTTGATTATAGCTTCTGTCGTTGTTCAGAAAATTGAAATTTTTTATTCCATTTTTCACAATTAAAACAACAAAAAATGGACTGAAGAAAATTTGTAGACCTTTTTAAAATGAACAATTTTGCTTCTGAACATTTTTTTCGTATCTCGTATAGTTTTGCTGGAAAATGGAATTGTATGTTTCATAAAATAAATTTTCGGCGGATAAAACCGAAACAGTGGGTCAAAATTGGCTTCTTAATGAACTTGTCCTTTCCTTTTCCATTTAGGCCTTTCAAAAGTATGCTAAAATATTATGTACCTGATGTTCAGAACGTTCAAATGAACGAAAACATTTGCTCCCAGTTTTATTTTATCAAAAAATATTATTCCAACTACAATTAACATAATGCATTTAAAGTTTATTTTGTAATCTGTTATTTGCAATATAAATTGAATCAATATTTCAGCGCTGTTTCTAGTTTGTAAAGCCATCAGAAATAATTTCGTTCATTTGAACGTTCAGAACTTCAAGGACATTATAGTATATTATGCGCCGAGGCGCATAATGAGGGTCTTTACGCGACAAGCGGCAATGCTCGTAGGACGATCGAAGCCGAGGCGAAGCCGAGGCGAGATAAGTCCTACGAGCATTGTAAGCGAGTCACGTGAAGTCCCGAATTGTGCTCATTGGCGCATATATTATTTTATGTGGCGACGGTGCATTTACAAGTTTTGCTGCGACAGCGCACAGTATCGTAATGTAGTACATTACGATACAGCGGAGTGTAATGTGAAGAGTGATCGTCCGCAGTATCGTAATGTACAACATTACGATACTCTACGCTGTCGCATAAAAACGCGTTAATGCACCGGAGTCACATAAAAATATTAATGTAACTTATATCAGAAAAAATAGATTACAAAAAAAACCGATATTGCATTATTTTAAATTGTAGTTAGAACAATTTTTTTAGATAAAATAAAGGTAAGAAAAAATATTTCGTTTATTTGAACGTTCAGAACTTCAGGTACATTGCTAAAACGCAACCCAATCAGATTATTCCTTCCAAATTAATAGTGCTTAATCCAAAATGTGAAAATGTATGATAAAGGGAAATACTTATGAAAACTGGTGGAGTCCATGTCAATTGATCACGGAAATTTTCGTGTCGGGATGAGATTTGACTGTAATTCAGGACACATGATTGCTTGGTGGTGAAAAAAATCCCACCAAATATTTTTCGAAAATTTTGTGAAAAATATACAAATGAAAAACGCGTTATCTAAAAAATGCCACTTTTGTCTTATTTTTCGTCAAAGGAAGGTACAAGTGTGGTCTACGAGTCCTGATATTATTAGAGTGGGTTTGCCACTAGTTTTCCAGAACAAATTCAAAAGTCCGGTCTTCTATGGTGTGGCGCGGCTCAGTAGGACACAATTATTTCCATCATGTTTACATTTTTTTATAAATAAAAATTAATAAAACTCTGCATACATCGTTGACATCTGATATTTTAAAAAAGGTTTTTAATACTTTTTTATTTCATAAACAAAATGACAATTACCAAAAATTTTAACTTTTGAAAAATACTGTTCGTTATAAAATATTCAGATTCATTCAAAACGAGTTAGAATCGTTGACACAACAGTTTAGAAATGTTTTTCTGTAGAACTGTAGAAGTATAAACATTTGTTGAATTTCTTGTAAACAAATAAGTGGATGAAAATAATTTAGTGGGACTTAGCAATCGCCGACTAACCTGAAGCCAGCATTACTAAATGTTTTTGACCAAAATTACAGTGCACAAAATCTAGTTTTTGCGGTATATATTAGCACTAAATAAGCACTAGATTCCTGGGCAAAGTAAAATTTAATACTACTAATAGTTTCCGAGTTTCACAAACCAGAGTCACCTGAAGCATGCATTAATACAAGTTTTTGGTAAAAAAAAAGTGCCCGGATTTTGTACATAGCACAAATCCAAAGCACTTAATTAGCACTGAATTCCTGCGCAATAGAGAATTTGATATCACTGATAGTTTCCAGGTTTCGCATACCGGAGTTGTGGCTTCAGCTGAAGCTAGCATTACTACATGTTTTTGACCAAAATTTCCGGGCACAAAATATCATTTTTGCGGCATAAGTTAGCACTAAATAAGCACTGAATTCCTGCACAAGGGAGAATTTGATACCACTAATAGTTTCCAAGTTTCACATACCACAATCAGCTGAAGCCAGCATTACTACATGTTTTTGACCAAAATTTCCGGGCACAAAATTTCATCTTTGCGGCATAAATTAGCACTAAATAAGCACTGAATTCCTGCACAAAGGAGAATTTGATACCACTAATATTTTTCAAGTTTCACATACCAGAGTCACCTGAAGCCAGCATTACTACATGTTTTTGGCCAAAATTTCCGGGCACAACATTTAATTTTTGCGGCATAAATTAGCAATAAATAAGCACTAAATTCCTGCACGAAGGAGAATTTGATATCACTAATAGTTTTCGAGTTTTGCATACCCGAGTTGTGGCTTCAGCTGAAGCTGGCACTACTACGAGTTTTTGACCAAAATTACCGGGCACAAAATTTTTGTTCTGCAGCATAAATTAGCACAAAATCAGCACTCAATGTTGTAATTCCAGCTTCCGGGACCTACCACACGTGACAGTTACATTTAAGCGAGTTATGACCTATATCATCATAGATGGCTCATTTATTAAGGCCAAATGAATGCCCCTATTGTTCAATTTAATGCTCTGCTTTTGAAAAAAACAGAGATTACGCTGGCTGATCGCTAAAATGACACGTGAAAATCAGGCCAGCATTTTCTTTATCAAATTTTTTTACAACATATTTGAGAACTGAATTAGGGCTAATTTGATAGCCTATTGATGTTAGCTCAACGTCAAGCCAGCACAACTTCTGGTTTTTCATAATAAGTGAGTCCTTAATTACTCTATAAATTTGAATCAGTGAGAAATGTAGCACTAATTGAAATCAGTAAGGATTTTCACTGAAAATTAGTGAAATCGCAATGATTTAAATGTAAATAGTATGGTATTACAAGAAATATGATAAAGTCAATACTTGCCTTATTTTCACGTATCACCTTAACATTCAGCCAGCATAATCCCTGTTTTTTTTTAAAGCAGAGCATTAAAATTGGTTATGGGGCAATAAATTAGCCTTTAACGAGCCCTCACATATGCTATGGACAGATTTCCAATTTGTGCGTAATTTGTATTAAAGGTGGTTTTTGAGTGTTAAGGGTGGCTTTTGGAAAATATGTTCTTCTGGCTTTAGAGAGCCTTAAATAAGCCCTTAATCATGTCATAGGTTAGAACTCGATTCAGTATCATTTTCACGTGTGGTTTCGTCAGCTTAACGTTAAGCTAGCGTAACCCATGTTTTTTTTAAATATTGGGGCCTCGAATTTGGCAATACGGCATTAAATTCACATTAAATGAGCTCTTAATTATAAAATAGGTTTTTGCTCGATTGGAGCATGTGGTTGCGTCAGCTTAACGTTAAGCTAGCGTAATCCACGGTTTTTAAAAAAAATGTTGGGGCCTCGAATTTGGCAATACGGCATTAAATTCGCATTAAATGAGCTCTTAATTATGAAATAGGTTTTCGCTCGATTGGAGCATGTGGTTGCGTCAGCTTAACGTTAAGCTAGCGTAATCCACGGTTAAAAAAAAAAATTGGGGCATCGAATTTGGCAATAGGGCATTAAATTAGCATTAAATGAGCTTTTAATTATGAAATAGGTTTTAGCCCGATTGGAGCATGTGGTTACGTTAGGTTAAGGTTAAGCTAGCGTAACCCACGGTTTTTTAAAAAACTATTGGGGCATCGAATTTGGCAATAGGGCATTAAATTAGCATTAAATGAGCTCTTAATTATGAAATAGGTTTTAGCCCGTTTGGAGCATGTGGTTACGTCAGGTTAAGGTTAAGCTAGCGTAACCCACAGTTTTTAAAAAAAATATTGGGGCATCGAATTTGGCAATAGGGCATTAAATTAGCATTAAATGAGCTCTTCATTATGAAATAGGTTTTAGCTCGATTGGAGCACGTGGTTACGTCAGGTTAAAGTTAAGCTGGCGTAACCCAAGGTTTTTAAAAAAAATATTGGGGCATCGAATTTGGCAATAGGGCATTATATTAGCATTGAATGAGCTCTTAATTATTCAATAGGTTTTTGGAACATGTGGTTACGTCAGCTTAACATACCTATTCCTATCTTACCGACATTGATACAAGATGTAAGATGTATGGTTGTATGACTGTATGGTATGTGTATAGCTGGATATGGTAGATAGATACGGATGTGTGTGTGTGTGTGTGATTGATAAGAAATCCTAGAGTGGGGGTAAGACGAGTCAAGTGTGACGAGGAAGAAGGAAGACAGTTTGTAATTATGTAGAAACCGGTACTGACCTATGATACATATTTATTCTTTTAATTCGTTAATAAATTATTACCCGGTTGTTTTAAAATGAGTCTTGTGTTTCTTGGCCCTTTCCTGATAAGAGGCTTAGACTGGATATAAATAAATGAGCTTACAGTAATCAGAAGTGGGATTCGGTTCGCATTTCGAATGTCTGACGGATCACGACGCGGATCTGTAAAATGGCGTCCTTTTTAAATTGAGGAATTTGTGATTTAGTTGTGGCCTATATTGCCAGTGTTCTGCTGTGGTAAAAGGGTTTTTTTTTTGGTGACGCTGTGTCAAACTCGTGCAGGAGGCATAGGTTTGGTGATTATTGTTCAGGAACTCTGACAAGGGCTAGAGCTTTTTGGCAATATGGAGCACCAGCGGGAAAAAACACTACTCGAGTAAACCCGGAAGACTGCACAGTGATCGAGTTGAAGAGAGTTCTAAGTTCTCTAGGGTGCATTACAACGGGGAATAAGGCAGCACTCATCGAACGACTCTTGGAGAAGGATCCAGAAGGAGTTTGGATGCGCGACTTCGAGGAGCAACAGACAGACGATTCCATTCATGAAAGCGAAACGAGTAAAAATGGCGAACAGAATGAAATTGAATTAATTAGGAAGCAAAATGATAAGTTATTAGAAGAATTGGCAGCCGCTAAGAAGGAAATCGAGGAGCTGAGGAGTCAAAAAGTAAGAAGGACTCAGGATGAAGAACGTCGACGAGTCCTAGGAGAAGTTTCTGCTCAACGAGAAGCAATTACGAATCAGCTGGAAAACATGAGGCGAGAAATCGATACCATGGAGTCATCATCATCATCACGAACCGAAAGTTTGAATTACCCCCCTTCATCGGAGAGACAAGGCCCAGGATTGGTGGTAAATCGTGTGCAGACATCACGAACACCCAATGACGGGAACGAGACGGCATCACAGGAGAGTGATAGTGTACGATCCAGACAGAGACAGCAAGGGGTGTCTCGAGTAAACCTATCATTGATTGGCGAACTTTTAAGCACGTTCGATGGTTCTGAGGGGAACATGGAAGGATGGGAGAGACAGGTGCGTCTGCTCCGAACAGTCTATGAGTTCGAGGATGACATCACAAGAATTTTGATCGGCTCAAGACTAAAAGGAAAGGCCCTATCATGGTTTCACTCAAAACCGGAACATATTGAGATGACAGTTGACGAGTTGCTCGCGGAGATAAAAAAAATGTTCTTCCGACGCCCGAATAAAGTTCTCCTACGGAAGAAATTTGAAGATAGGATCTGGAAGAGAGGGGAGTCTTTCAGCGAATAAATTCACGATAAGACCATCCTTGCCAACAAGGTTCCAATTGATGAGGAGGAAAGAGTGGATTACTTCATAGATAGAATACCAGATGTTCTGTTACGAGATCAAGCCAGGATTCACCAGTTCCATTCCGTCGAGGCGTTGTTGTCAGCGTTTGAGAAGGTGTCACTGCAAAATCGAAGCAACGCGAGTGATACTAGTTCGACATCCGTGAAGGTGGGGGATAAGGGAGAAAGTTCGAATGCAAGAGAGAGGGGAAGTGATGATAAGGGGGGGGGGGGGTGGGATGAAACGGGAAAGTGTTAAGTGCTACAATTGTGGCAAGCTGGGCCACATAGCCACAAAATGCGACCAAGAGCCTAGAAAAAGGGGAGCTTGTTATGAGTGTGGGGCGGAGGACCACATGATCAAGCATTGTCCTAAAAGAAAGAGAAGATCATATCAGGAGGTGGCGAACATTGATCCAGAGGCCGAAGAGGATAATTTTCACCGAATTGTTGACATCGAGGTGGAAGGTCATGATGAAGTGTATAATCTGACCTTTCGAGTACTTCTAGATAGCGGTAGCGCAGTAAGTCTTATAAAAAGAAAATATGTGAACACGGAATTAGTTAAGAATATAGAAAAAGGTGGGGAGAATTATTTTGGAATTAATAAGTCTAAAGTAAAAATATTTGGAGTATTAAAGGGTATAGCTCGCATGACAGGATTAACTAGAGACATACAGCTTTTTGTTGTTGATGACGAGACGATGATATCAGCTCTTGCAATGAAAAAACAAACGAGTTTCTTAATATTGACGTAGAGGGGATAAGCGAGGAAGAGATTGGTATTGATGTCAATAAGGAAGTAGAGTTGAATTTCCAGAATCGATTAAAGGAGTTATTTCGATGCAAGTATTTAGAATCAGAAAAACCTGAAGAACCGAAAACTAAAATCGAATTAAGGCTCTCTTTAAAAGATCATCAACCATTCCACTCTTCTCCTCGTCGTTTATCCTATTCTGAAAAAGGGGATGTGAGGAAAATTTTAGATAAATTATGTGAGCAAGGTTATGTGCAAGAGAGTGATTCTGAGTGCGCCTCTCCGATCGTCCTTACCCGAAAGAAAAATGGGAAACCTAGGATGTGTGTGGATTTTAGGACTCTGAACAAATACATTGTTAGAGATAATTATCCGCTCCCTCTGATCGAGGACCAAATTGATTTAATGAGTGATAAAAAGTATTTTAGTTTGTTAGATCTCAAGGATGGATTTTACCATGTAAAAATTGCAGAAGAGTCTAAGAAGTACATGTCATTCGTAACTCCATTTGGTCAGTATGAATATTTGCGTATACCTTTTGGGTTAAAGACGGCACCAAGTACATTCCAGAAATTTATTAATACAGCTTTGAAGGAATTAATTAGGTCAGGAGATATTATTGTGTACATGGATGACATCATGGTGGCGTCTTCTACCCCTGAGCATCATTTAGTGGTTCTAGAAAAACTTTTCAGATTGTTGGTTGAAAATAGATTGGAACTAAGACTGGATAAATGCAAGTTTTTGTATACTACTATCGAATTCCTTGGGTATGAGATAAACGAACAGGGGATTAGGCCGACTAAAAAATGAATCGAAGCGATTTTGAATTTTCCTCCTCCAATAAACGTGCAGGGGGTACAATCCTTTCTAGGGGTTGCATCATTTTTCAGAAAGTACATTGAGAAGTTTTCATTGATAGCAAAACCGCTGTACGATTTGTTGAAAAAGGGAGTAGAATTCAAGTTCGCAGAAAAAGAAATAGAAGCCTTTGAAACTTTGAAGGCCAAGCTAGTAGAGGCACCAATCTTGTCACTTTTCAGCCCTCATGATGAAACAGAACTGCATTGCGATGCAAGCTTCATTGGCTTTGGGGCTATCTTAATGCAAAAAAAGAAAGATCTGAATTTTCATCCGATTTTTTACTTTTCGAAGCGTACGTCTGAGATAGAGAGCAGGTTCCACTCGTTCGAGCTTGAAACGTTAGCCATAGTTTATGCGATTCGCAGGTTCCGTGTATATTTGTGGGGAAGAACTTTTAAAATACTTACAGATTGAAACTCTCTTACGTTGGTACTAAAAAGAAAGATATTAACCCAAGAATTGAGCGGTGGGTCATGGAGCTTCAATATTATGACTATACGGCTGAACATCGGGAGGGGAGGCGCATGTCTCACGTTGATGGGCTGAGTAGAGTGGGTTATGTTTTGGCTATAGAAGACAATTCATTTGAAAGAAAGTTGTCTCTAGCTCAGACCGCGGATCGAAGAATTGTTAAAATTATGAAGCGACTTGAGAAATCAGAAGATAAGATGTATGAGGCTAGAAATGGTGTCGTTTATAGGAAGAAAGATGATTTACTTTTGTTCAATGTACCAGATGGTATGGAGAAAAATCTATTGTTCAAATATCACGACGAATTAGGCCATACAGGGGCTGAAAAGGTATACCAAAGCGTTTGTAAGAATTATTGGTTTCCTGAAATGAGAAAGAAAACAGGAGAGCATGTAAAGGGTTGTTTCATGTGTATCGCTTTTGCTCCAGTGTCAGGTAAAGCCGAAGGTTTCTTGCAAATGATCCCAAAAGGGAATAAACCGTTTGAGATGGTGCACATAGATCATGAGGATATATGTGATTCGCGAGTTCCAGGAAAGAAGCATATCTTGGTGGTAGTAGATGCTTTTACAAAATTCACGAAACTTTTTCCAACTAAGTCTACGACTTCGGCAGAGGCGATAGTAAATCTGAAACAATACTTTGCTGCTTACAGTAAACCTACAATCTTGCTATCAGATAGAGGTACCTGCTTTACCTCTGAAGAATTTGAAAATTTTGTAAAAGAGTATGGTCTTCAGCATGTTAAAGTGGCTACCGGGTCACCCAAAGCAAATGGTCAGGTAGAGCGAGTCAACCGTGCCCTTGCACCTATGTTGAGTAAACTCAGTGATCACGAATGCGGAAAAATGTGGCCTAAGGTGATCAACGAGATCGAGTTTGCGATGAACAATGTAACACATAAGGCGACAGGAGAAAGTCCAAGTAAATTGTTATTTGGTATAGATCAGAGGGGAAAGGTAAATGACGAAGTAAAAGAGTTTCTTGAATGTGAAATAAATATTAGAACGAGAGACTTAGACGAGTTGCGGGCGCAGGCTAGCCAAAAGATAGAAAAGTATCAAAATTATAATGAAATGTATGCGAACAAGAAGCGGAAAGAAGGGTATCAATACGAACTGGGTGATTACGTGATGATTAGAAACTTTGATTCTACGAAGGGCATTTCTGCCAAACTAAAACCGAAGTTTAAAGGTCCTTACGTAATCACTAAGATCTTAAGAAATAATAGATATGTCGTCGCTGATATAGCTGGTTTCCAAGTAACTCAAAGAAAATATGAAGGTGTATGGGAACCGGCCAACATGCGTATATGGTCTCCAAAAGTGTAACATGATTGAAATTGTCAATATTTGAGGACTCGCCTGTATGCGTAAATAGCTGTATGATTTAAAATATTATAATTGACCGGACGTATCGTGTCCGAGGATGGACAATTGGTCAGGACGGCCGAAATTGTAAGATGTATGGTTGTATGACTGTATGGTATGTGTATAGCTGGATATGGTAGATAGATACGGATGTGTGTGTGTGTGTGTGATTGATAAGAAATCCTAGAGTGGGGATAAGGACGAGTCAAGTGCGACGAGGAAGAAGGAAGACAGTTTGTAATTATGTGGAAACCGGTACTGAGCTATGATACATATTTATTCTTTTAATTCGTTAATAAATTATTACCCGGTTGTTTAAAAATGAGTCTTGTGCTTCTTGGCCCTTTCCTGATAAGAGGCTTAGACTGGATATAAATAAATGAGCTTATAAAGAGGTATACTGGACTTACTTTACCGACATCGAGAACATTCTACAGCTGACGTCATAAAATAATATTGCGCAATTCTGAATTAATAGAAACAGCATCAAGGTTACTTCTTATCTCAAGTATGTCGCGTAAGTACTTTCAAGGTTATATTTTGCTTTGTCCTGGCAATTTCTACTGCGACATATAGTTATTGCAAGAAAAACAAGGATGATTTATGGCTTGCTTATAGATAAATATATAATAAAAATTTCCTGCCTTTATTTATTTGGTGCGCAAAAACGTGCAGGTGTACAGATGAAATTTGATACGGAGGGCTATGCATGACATCCTTTTGTCTATAAATTTCATTTATTGCTTCCTTATACATTTAATTAAAAAATTCCTGCCTTTGTTTATTCAAGGGTATGTGACAGACTTACATACCTACATTACCGACCTCACTTTTTCAATTTTCCGAGTTTTTTTTTAATCTAAGAACTTTTTTTGTAAATAAAATATCGGGCTGAAACTTTTGAAAATGTATGAGAAGACAGTAAACTACGTTTACGTACTTTATTTGAGGAGGAATTTCGCAAAAAATTATTTTCGAATAAATTAAAACTGGGTGCAGTTTTTGAACCTGAGAACTTTTTTTATAAGTGAAATATCGGCTTCAAACTTCGAGAAATGCAAGAGCCGAGAGTAAAGTACGTTTATGTACATCATTTGAGTATAAAAGATGCAAAAAGAAAAATTCCAACTAAATGTCAACTCTGGTCGCCAGTTCGGTCGGTATTCGCATGGACACGAAAATGCGAAGTTTGGCGCCCACTTAACGAGGCCAATAACGATTTCAATACTTACATAACACTGGTCAACAAAATGTGACCTATGCGCTCATGGAATGAGATATGTCATTTCCGGATTAGTTTTTTGTGCTGAATCCGAATCTGGCCTCCATTTCTCTCCAGCACGTCAGGTTTTCGAGATTTTTTTAATCAAAATTTTTTTTGAAAAATCACAAATCATGAGATAAAATGTTGTAAAAAATTTTTTCAATGAAAAGCAATACACCAGAGTCCCTCTATACTAGTTCCCTCTATAAGAGACAAGGCGATTCAAGGGGACGAGAGGGAGGCCTTTGTAAGGTCAGCGGAGTTGCGATGTTTATGGTTTGGCGCTATAAGAAGCCACAGGCAAGAAGGAGAAGAAGAGCGGTTTGTATATTCCCTCGATAGTATCTTTGTTGATCGAGGGTACCCCCGAGACGGTTACCATAGAGGGACTCTGGTGCATATGATTTCAATGCACTTTTTAATGTCGAATCCAACGGTGGGCTTGTTTTTTCGATATCTTGTACGGTTACCGAGATAATCTAGAAAAACTGAGAAAAAACGCGAAAAAAGTGGTTTTACAAAAAATTGCATATCTTGCTGAAAATTTTTTTTCTAGTGTTTCTGGTGTCATTCTCTTCGTTTTTCAATACCAAAGAAATTGAAAAAAAAAATAAGGGTTCAGGCTATCACCGTTCAAAAGATACATGGCAGAGAAGTTATTTGCCAGTTTGACGGCTTACACGTACTTTAAGCGAATCATTGTACTGTGTCTAGTATTTTATTGCATCACAATCTTCAATATATGCAAATTTCAAATTATTCACACAGTTTTTCATTTTCTCAGTGTTAACAGTATTCAAAGCTTCGGATTCTTGAGCAGGTTTTAATCACGCAGGCGTCACACGGGCGCTGCAACAGTGGGCCAGGAGACCGGTAAAAGTAGCAAAAATTCGATTTTACGTTGAATTTGTCTGAAACGTGATATAAGTAGGTTTTCGGGGTCGCTGATTTCGAATTTGACGTCAAAAATTACAAATTCAAAATGGCGGATCCAATATGGCGGACAAAATTAAACTTTTCGTATATATTTGTCTTAAATTTGGTATTATACCAAGTTTCAACGTAAAATCGAATTTTTGCCACTTTTACCGGTCTCATGGCCCACTGTTGCAGCGCCCGTGTGACGCCTGCGTGATTAAAACCTACTCAAGAATCCGAATCTTTGAATATTGTTAACACTGAGAAAATGAAAAACTGTGTGAATAATGTGAAACTTGCATATATTGAAGATTGTGATGCAATAAAATACTAAACACAGTACAATGATTCGCTTAAAGTACGTGTAAGCCGTCAAACTGGCAACTCTGTAGAAAGAGACAACTTCTCTGCCATGTATCTTTTGAATGGTGATAGCCTGAACCCTTAATTTTTTTTAAATTTCTTTGGTATTGAAAAACGAAGAGAATGACACCAGAAACACTAGAACAAAAGAATTTCAGCAAGATATGCAGTTTTTTGTAAAACCACTTTTTCGCGTTTTTCGCAGTTTTTCTATATTATCTCGGTAACAACTCGGTTGTTACTCGGTAGTAACTCGGTTTACAACATTTTATCTCATGATTTGTGATTTTTCAAACAAAACTTTGAATAAAAAAATCTCGAAAACCTGACGTGGTGGAGAGAAATGGAGGCCAGATTCGGATTCAGCATAAAAAACTACTCCGGAAACGACATGTCTCATTCCATGAGCACATAGGTCACATTTTATTGACCAGTGTAATTCAACATTGAAAAAACATATTTCACTCAACTTTTATGCTGGACACAATTTTAAAACAATATTATTGTAAGAAAACCGCATCATCTATCTTTGATAGCATGGACCCCACATTTCGGATGTAGACGAGCCAGCTGATAGAGCCTCGTTTAGTGGCCGCCAGACTTCGCATTTTCATGTTCATCGCGAATACCGACCGAACTGGCAATCGGAGTTGACATTTAGTTGGAATTTTTCTTTTTGCATCTTTTATACTCAAATGATGTACATAAACGTACTTTACTGTCGGCTCTGGCATTTCTCAAAGTTTGAAGCCGATATTTCACTTATAAAAAAGTTCTGAGGTTCAAAAAATGCACCCAGTTTCAATTTCTTCAAAAATAATTTTTTGCGAAATTCCTCCTCAACTAAAGTACGTAAACGTAGTTTACTATCTTCTCATACATTTTCCAAAGTTTCAGCCCGATATTTTATTTACAAAAAAAGTTCTTAGATTTAAAAAAAAATTCAGAAAATTGAAAAACTGAGGTCGGTAATGTAGGTATTTAGGTCTGTCACATGCCCTTAAGACGCAAAAGATGCAGGTGCCCAAGTACAATTTGATATGGGATAAGTATGACATTTTCTTTTGTCTATAAAATTTGATTTACTGCATTCTTTAAATGACAAATTTAAAATAAAAGTTAATTAAAACATATTTTTTCTCACGTTAGCATGTAGATTTAATCTTATCAATAAAATGAATTGTTTAATATTCTTATAAACAAATTTTTTTCTAATAATTACAATGGAATGTTGTTTTTCAATTTGATCATGTGGTAATCACATTGGAATGTTATCTTTTTAATAACATTCGCCTTTTTTACGTCTATAAAATTTGATTTAATGCATTCTTTAAAGTACAAATTTAAGATAAAGTTAATCAAAACATATTTTACCCACGTTAGCATGCCGATTTAATCTTATCAACAAATGAATTGTTCAAACTTTTTTATAAACAAAATATCTTTTAATAATTAAAATGGAATGTTGTTTACAGCTTGGAATGTTATTTAATACTTTTGTTTTCCCAAACGTGTTGATTATAATGTAGAACGTTCTAGAAGTTTGTTACATCGTATGATGCATTATTGCGCAATATTGTGCAAGAGTCTCCAGAAACTTGGTGGAGGGGGTAAGCATCTCTACGTGTTTGTGCTTAGTTTTCTAGAACATTTTCGCTGATATCAAAATTATACTGCGCAATCTCTGTTCGGTAGAGGGGGTAAGCGTCTATAAAAGGAGGCCAGGTCTTCTCTTTTATCAGTTTGTTGGCAGATGTTAGATCGTGAAGAAGAAAAGCAGCAAGAGCTGAAAAATCGTTTAAACGTATTTCTACAGAACATCCGAGAACTAAAACCAGTGATGCAAGTACGAATAGATTTAAAAACTTTAACGAAAAAATTTAATACTTTGCATATTGAAAAAAAGTGAAGCAGCGAAAAAAAAAATGGATTTCTCAAAACTATACAAAATTGCCATCAATAACAATTTCCTTCCAACAAAGAAGCTCAAGGACTTAGAGCTGAACAAAAACTATGAAATTACAAACATTAGAAAAGCAACAACACAGTTTGGAGTGCGGTTCATTGCCATGGTAGAAAACAAATTCACCGTTTTTCTACCAGCGAGGATGACCAATCTGCTGAATAAAGATGAAAATCTGCTGTTGGGAATGCAAAAGTCCTGTGAAGATGGTGATCTCTGCATTCGGTATTTGGGTGGATGCTATATAATTCCATCGAATTTGTGAAGAAAAATATATAAAGTTAACAGTTTTCAACTATCGTTCAGTGTCTGAAAGCCTTCAGTGCAATCAACATTTCTTATACGCCTCGAAATAAAATGCTACATGCAACTACATACAATCTGAATTCATCATTCATAAAGCAAATTATCATCGGTGCTGAGTTTAAGAAAGACGGAAAGCTCGCCTCGGCAGTGAAACTGCTAGCCAGTCATCCTCGTGCAAGTATAACCCTGAATCCTGAAGACTGCAAATTATTCAAAAGTTACTTCAACCTCATTTCACTGTTCTTTGATGGTCAAGAGAAGCTGCAATGCATCGACTATGGAAATTTCCGTATACACATGACTACATCTTTTGGAGATTATATAGTGGCTTTGGAGCAGATTCAAGAAACTGAAAAATGTTCTCCAGGAAGTCAGTCTTTGCATCGACCGGTATCTTCTAAAACAGAGTCTTATGTAGTTTCAACGTACAAAAGATGTCATCATTGAAACCATCGCTGAAGGTGTTTGGCGCAATGTGAAATCACCTTGTGTGAAAAGTGTAAAATCTTATATACAAAACAATTATACAAGTTTAAAAAATAAGGCAATGAAAACTCTTATATTTACTAATCTTATGCGATTGGAAACTCTGTTTCTTGAAATGATTACATTCTACAATCGAAATGTGTGTGTAAATAAAAGCGAAGGATGCTAACTCAGCTTCTAATCAAGCTGGAAGGCTCTACTGAGGCCTAAAACTTTTCAAAAAAATCAACAAAATCAATGGTGGGGGTTTTTAAATGTGTTAATTACATCAATAACACCCTATTGCATATTATTTTTTTCTGTTTTTTTTTCTACGGTAGTCTACCTCAATTGTAATCGGTACGTTGAAGGGGTTGCCGTGCAGTATTGTCAAAGTCGGTTGACCCACGCGGCACATTCTACCAGATGTACGAAAGTTGAAGAAAAAAAAGGTCACTTTGTGAGGCGAAGGATCAAGCAGGACATCGATACCGTGGAACCCGCTGAGAGTATCATCGACTTCTTTTGTGCCTCCAGTCTCAAAAAACCCGTAAAACCATAATATGCGATAGCGTGTTAATGATGAAATTAACTGTTTTTAAAACCCCACCATTGAATTTGCTTTTTTTTTTAATGTTAAGCCTCAGTAGAGCCTTCCAGCTTGATTAGAAGCTGAGTTAGCATCCTTCGGTTTTATTTACTGCCGACACCAAAGTTATAAATATTTTCGAATTTTTCGACAATGTACTCAGAAATAAAACTTCAAGGCAACTACTCGATTTTTTGCAAAAGAATTCATGCATTTTTCCACGAAATACAACGGTCGAAAGTTGACCAAGTTATAAAAGGTGCTTTTAACCACGTTTTTTCACCTTCACTGCAAATTTGCATCAAAAGTTATGGACGCATCGCGATCAAATGATATTGTACTTATTCCTAATAAAATGAGGATTGACAAGATGTTTTTCCTTTTTTTAAGCGATTTTTTTGGATTGAGTTATTCAATGAATTGTAGAGGGGCCAGGATATTTGAAACAGATAGTAGTTCGGTATTCTTAACATGACTTATGGTAAATATTTCAGTTGTCCAATCCGGTGTGTAGCCTTTCTCAAAAACATGCTTAACTCTCAAACGGCACACTTCAACCCAGCATACGTAAACGGCACACTAGTGCGAATTGGGATTTTGTGATTTCAGCTGAATATTTTAAGATGAAAAGAAAGTTCAAAATATGCGTATAAATATATGATTTTGGGGTAAAATTTTTCGCCCAATCCGCTGGACCAGCTTAAATTCATCGAAAATTATATCAACTTATAACAAAATTGTTATTAAAAAAAGGTGTTCTTGAAAAATAGACATTTTCCACAAAAAACATAATTTTTTCAAAATTAAAGGTATTGAAACGAAACTAACGCGATTCTTTATTCAAATAGATGTTCTTTCATAAAAAAAATATGCCAATCCGATAAAATTATATTAAGTATTTTTCCCGATGTGTCAGATTTTCGGTATTTTCGTATGAAGTATATCACGAGTGCAGGACAGCACACATTGTCATTTTTGTAGTATACAAGCATATTATTGCAAGAATAGTGTTTTTCATGTCAAATTTTGAAAATATTCATTTTATAATGACTTTGTGAAGCTCTCCATGTGGCTGTTTGTTAAAAAGATTGATCAGTGAACTGTGTCAGGGCGGTGATGTACGAAGTGAGGGTGCGTTAGGAAAGAGTAAAAGTATATAGAATATTTAGAGAAAAGAACAAACTTTTATTACCTATGTTTTAGACAAAAATAACATTATTTTATTGTGAAAATATTAATCTTATGACAAACATCATTGAACATTTATTCATTAAAACCAATGCAGTCAACGCAGATAGAAGCTCTGTGATCGACGCACATCGTATTCAGACTCCTCTGCTAATGCCTGTAGAACAGTCCTAGAAGTTCGCAAATTGTAACGACGTCCTTACTCAGCCATTCTTATTATAAAAAAAGATTGTTGAAAAAATATTATCATATCAATTTAGAGTCTAAAATTAGTGAGTAATTGTAAAATTTGTGCTTTGCATGCAACATTTTTTCTGGCATATGAAATGTTATTTATTATTGTTTATAATATTTATTTTTATTTATAGTCATAGTTATGAACAAATTAACTTACCTTTTTATGAAAGATCTTGTTTCAGGCACAGAAACACCGTTTTACAATTTTTCATAAAACACGACTTGGCACCTTCTAACGATACACTCGTGCGAATTTGCACCACTTAAAACTTTTACAGTGACTTACTCGGCTGATCGCAGGTGGATGAATATCTGTTTACGCGTCGTGTATTTATGGGTGTACGGACATATTTAACGTAGTGGGGAGAGATCTTGAAAATAGTTCTAGAAAGAATATCAGCACTTTGAAATTTTTGCTGGTGCGAATTCGCACTAGTGTGCCGTTTGAGGGTTAAATTTTCTTATACGTACTTTATCCCCAACTTTAAATTTAGCTTTCTTAACTGTTTCTTTCACATTGAAATTTTTGTATACATCAAACAACAATTTTTTCTTATTTTGCTTATCAACATCTCTTGGTTTCATTCTAATAGTCTGATGTTGGGTATCGTTGTAAGACAACATTAAATCTTTCAAAATATCTATCCACTTATAATTACCCTGCAAGCTAAATTTCATCCACATTTTGTTTTTTAAGGTACGATTAAATCGCTCGTAAATTGATGCTTTTAAATTACCAAATGTCGAGTACAAATGTCGACGTTGGTAATTTCTTGTAGCTGGCTTGTGTACCTCCTTCACTAACTGCTGCTTCTCAACGTCCATTTTTGAGTGCATTCAGTCTCGTGTCTACTTGACTAATGAGCTCTGAATTTCGATACACCAGTTTTTGAATTGATTCAGCATCAATTTTAACACTTTTAACAAGTATATCTGTGGAATTTTCCAAAGTTTCAATCATCATATATATTACGCTGTATCATATGCTGCGCCATATTTAGATTAACAGCATCATTCTGCTCTTGTGCATCAGCCACTTTACACAGCCTTTTATTATTCATGTCATCATCCCCTTCAGATGTGACTTTGAAGCCAATTCCAGGAGGATCAGGACTTGTACTCTCTGCTCGCTTGGAATGACGTACGAATACATCGATGCTCATCTTGAAAATGATGAAAATCCTGATAAAACACTCATTAATATATAATTCCACTTGGATTTCCAGCTGCTTGAGACGCTAGCAGTAAACGTAATCGATCTACCAATTCATTCGGGTCATCCCAGTAAATGTAATCCAATAGACTACCCTCTCTAGCAATCATGTGTTGTGGGATCATACCTTCACCTGATAATGATTTTCGGTTTTTACTTCATCTATGTGTATTTTCTTATGGAGATGTGGGAACTAATTGCTTTATAAAGTCTTTATATTTAAAGGCTTTACTGTCACGAATTTCACCATCCGGTTTATAATGTTTGTTATAAGCGTTTGTTGCAATGATAATTTGTCTATAATTTTAAAGATCACTGGGAGTTATAGAGGACTCTTCGGGAACTTTTTAAAATAAAAGTTCAAGCAAGCCTTTACTTTTGGGAAAATTCAAATTACCCACATGAATGTAGTTCTGGCTGAAATTTATCGGAGAATCTCCAATCATTAATCTATCTTTCATTAATTTTCTCACTCCATACACATTATCGAGTTCTCTCCTTCTTTCACCTAACAATATGAAGCTACCTCATCGGGCCTTAACTGATGTAGATTTACTTAAATTCGCAAAATCTTGCAAGATTCCGTATTTTCGAACTGTTTTTATGCGAAATGGATTACCAAAGGGTGAACCACGTAAATATGAATGTGCTATTGTTAATCTTGATGATAAAAAAGGACCAGGAACACATTGGTGTGCTTATAAAAAGATTTACGGTAAAATAATGTATTTAGATAGCTTCGATAATCTTCGACCACCTTCGGATCTCTTCAAGTATTTCGGTGTTGGTAGCATAAAGTATAATCATGAGCGATATCACAATTACGATACATTCGTATGTGGGCATTTATGTTTGCAATTTCTATGTAATCAATTAAAATCTAAAAGTACGTTCAATCTATATAAGTGCTGATATTTGCAATTTCAAGTCAGTTGAACGCTAGCTGTCATCATGGATGATTCATTGACACTAACATTGTCGGGAACTTCTCTAATCCTGGAAACTCAATATTTTCCTCCGATTGAGTTGTATCCTTATAAAAATTACGCGCTTGGACTCGTTGAATTTCTAACTTTCAATTCGATACCCAATGTAGACATTGGTCAAAATAAATTTTATGTGGGTAATGAAATAATTGAAATACCTACAGGAAGTTATGAAATAAGTGACATAAAGCGCTATTTACAGAATGCTTTAGTAAAAAATGGTATTGAAATTCATATTAAA
Organism: Andricus curvator; assembly: GCA_932195095.1. NCBI lineage: Eukaryota > Metazoa > Arthropoda > Insecta > Hymenoptera > Cynipidae > Andricus > Andricus curvator. The sequence goes on from CAKNYM010048947.1 coordinate 114,146, forward strand.
CCAAACAATAATATACTTTGAAAAGTGAAATTTATTTAGTCACAATATAAATTTTGAGCCTAAAGATTCTATCAGCCAGTTGCTGGGGTTTTCTCCACGCAGACTAGAAGCTAAACAAGTTTATGAATCTGATCAACTGGTATCAATCATAAAAGTGAATTCTTTGAGTACTGAGTGTAGCATGACGACAGGCGCATACATTAATGGCCAGAAAGTACATACTATTCATGAATTTTTTCTTGTAGTGCCACCTGGATATAAGATAGTGGAAGTACCATCTCATGTCATTTACTTACCAGTCGCCGTGCTTACAATAGATCATATACAGCTCCGTATAGTTGATCAAGACGGACATTTGGTTAATTTTCGTGGAGAAGTTATAACAATTAGATTACACATCAAGTCTCTCTAATAATAAGTATCGTTTTCAACAAGAAGATTGGCTTTGGTTATAATAAACTAGCACAATGCCACAAGCTAATCAGTCGTCGAAGATCAGTCAAAGAGTTAACACCTCAAAGCGCCCTCTTCCTAAAAAAAAGTCTAGGTCTGAGCTCAAAAAAAAGAAGAGAATAAAGAGATTCACGATTTTTTGCACCTGCATTTGTAAATTTGTTTATCAAAGTTTGATTATTTGTCATGGAGGGGGAAATTTTAAATATTCAAGCACCAATCATATTTGATGAGTGAATTGCGCATTGTGAAATTCACGCACATCAGCCTTATGCCTCAGCAACCTTCAACAACAGTGATGAAATACGGATTGCTGTTAAAAATCAGGACCATTGTCTCCTGCCGAGCAAAAGTTCACTTCATGTACATGGAAGAATCATAAGAACTGATGGAGCACCAGTGACAAACACAGTTTTAGTTTCTAATGCCATCTGTCATTTGTTTGAAGAAGCAAGATACGAAATCAATGCAATAAAAATTGATATAAATAAAAATGTTGGTCTCACTAGTCTCATGAAAAATTATGTATCTCTAAATACTGGGCAATCACGTTACATACAGAATACTTAATGGCTTGAAATAAATGATAATAATCAATCACTAACCATAGCCACTGTTTACTTTGACGTAGCCATACCGCTTAACATGATATTTGGTTTTGCTGAAGATTATCACAAAATCATTGTTAATGCTAAGTATGAACTTATTTTGACAAGATAAAAAAGTGATGCAAATGCCTTCATGCAAGCAGCCCCCATTGAGCATTATAAAATTGAAATTAATAAAATAGAGTGGTTATTGCCTAGCGTTAGACTGTCAGATTCACGAAAATTTCAGTTGCTAAAATATATTGAAAAAGATCCACCTATTCCAATAAGTTTTCGAACTTGGGAACTGTATGAATATCCTCTACTTCCAACTACTTCAAACCATGTTTGGACAGTAAAAACCTCATCACAATTGGAAAACCCGAGATTTGTTATACTTGGATTTCAAACAAACAGAAAAAATAATACTATTAGAAGTTATAGCAACTTTGATCATTTCAATCTGACTAATGTCAAACTACTTTAAAATGATCAGTGTTATCCTTATAGTAATTTGAATCTTGACATTAACCGAAATCAGTACTATCTTCTTTATGAAATGTATACAAACTTTCAAGCTAATTACTATGGTAAAGAACCACAACCATTGCTATCGAGGGGAGAATTTATACAGTATTCACCTCTAGTAGTAATTGACTGGTCTAAACAAAATGAGTCAGTGAAATACGGTCGAGTTGACGTTCGTTTGGAATTTCAAACTAGTGAAAATTTTCCCGCTCAAACGTCAGCATAATGCTTAATTTTGCATAATCGTATAGTTGAGTATAATCCAATAAGTGTTGTGGTGAAAAAGTTGGTATAAAACTGCTGTAACAAAGTAGAAATAGTTTAGTTGCATTCAAGATGTAGTACTTGGTGGATATGCAGGGCTTCAAGTTACCAGACAATAAATTTGTCTTGAAAGAATTGGCTATATTACCATTCTATGATGAGACAGATAAGAAGCCATATTCTTTTCTCTTTCAACCACCCTGCAAGTGGAAGAACATTTCACTAAAATATAAGTCTATAAACATTTGGACAGAGCGCAATCATCATTGAATACCTTGGAACTCTGGTGATTTACCTTATTCTCTAGTACCTGTAATACTCGAGAGCGTCTTAAAGGTGCAACACAAATTTATGTGAAAGGATTGGAGAAAAAGAATTGGTTGCAACAATTTGTGGAAATATCGTGTGAAATTGTTGAGATGCTTGATTTGGAATGTCCCTCGCTACGGGGATTGCGTGAGATGTTTACAATTAATGATATTAAATGTACACATCATATGTATGAAAAATACTTTAATTGCGCAAATGAAAATGTACTTTTATTGCAAAACGGAATGTCTTTAGAAGAGTTCTATTTTATTGATTTGGCGTTGAGAGATTACGTCTACGGATATCAGGTTGCATCCTATAGCTACATCAGTTTGAGAAAAATTTTCTGCATTGAACTTTATAGCTAGAGAAAAAATTACTTAAAAATATGATTTTCAGGTTGCATTAAATAAAAAAAACACCAATTTAGATTCAACTAATTTTCTTTTCTTTATTTGCAATGACTTGTATTTTACAAAGAATTGTACAGCTTTTTCGATTTCTTCTTTTAATTTACATACATATATATATATATATATATATATTTATATATATTCATATGTATGTATATATATATATATATATTGGTATTCGGTTTTGATTCCTTGGGAATCGAACCGAACGGCCTATGACAAAGCCACCGAACGCGTCCTCGGGTTGCGAATAGAGGCTCCCTGTACCAAGGGTTTCTGCTGAATATGGTTACAATCATTAATAAGCAGTCGCGGACAATTGTCCAGGAATGATCCCGAAGGAATAACTCCTAAGCGAAGGCGTAACAACCGTGCCGAAAGCTGAATGGCACCTGGGTGCCATTCAGCCACTCAGCCTTATCCTTGCACGCGGGGCTCTACAAGGATGGACGAACCCTTTTCCGTAGCTGATCGTGGGAACAACAATGACAACACCAAACATAGTTGTAGGAAGTGCGGTTCAAAACAATCAACCGCGCAGGGCTCCCGACAATGGGTCGGACAACAATGCCGACTACCTTAGAGTTAGGGGAGCCAATCAAGACGGACACGGTGTGCCTGAACCAACTTTAAATGCAAGGTCATAGCACATCCGTTTTTTAGAAAAATGTTTTTTAAGGGTGAAAAATAGAATTTAAAAAAAAATTTAATAAATTGATTTTTTTCTGCATTTTATTGATGAAAAACATTATAAAATTAAAAAAAGAATCTTAAGACATTAAAATTTCAGCTTTTCAAAATAAAACTTTATAAAAAATATAATAAATTCCTAAAATATAATAAAGTCTTTGAAGTACGTCTTGAAATATACCTATCATCATACATGCCTGTGTGAACACGACAACAAGACACAACAACACGTGAATGTAAACATTGATGGATTCTCTTACCTAATGTAAACATATCTAGAACAAGTTCCGTGAAAATAATTTTTGCAACCCATTAGTAGGCAAGATATGTTTGCCAATAGTGCATCGCGCAGTCTGCAGTTGTTTAGTGTTTTTGAATATTTTGACCAAGTGCGTTGTTGTGAAAAAATTGTAAAATATGTCTGCAAAATCTAAAAACCATGCTGGAACTCATGATGAAAACCGTGCGAAAATTTGCCTTATTTGTCTTAAAAAAAAGAAACAATTGTTCAAGATTTGTAATCATTTGAAAAATCTTATTCAAAAGATTGTGAGCTATGATGCTGAAGATAATCGCCTCCCTGTAGTTGTTTGTAATGCCTACAGAATCCTTATTTATCGTTCGGTCAAAAGTGATGAAACTAAAGTGAGTATAAAATTACCAGATTATTCTACATTCAAATTCATAAATCAAAAAACCAGATAGAAAGAAGGTAAATTATGCGAATGCGACTTATGTAACTTAGTGAGAACACCAGGACACAGCAATTTCGTAAAAAACACATCAGATGCGAAAGAAAGAAATGAAACAAGATACTGCAAAAAGTGCCATTCAGAATTAGTAGTAAGAAAATCACATTTTTCTTGTACACCGAAGCATTACGAACATTTAAAAGATCATATTATAAACGATATACCCCTAAAAGAAAAAGAACACATGGTGTGTCATTTGATTAAAGTAATTTCAAATGAAAAAGCGACAAACGTTGAGGAAAATAAATCAGATAGAAATACTGTAATCGCTTTATCTCAGAAACATGGAAAGCCTTTGGAAATTTCTTTGACTGAACAGCAATCAGAAAGCAAAAAACGGAAGCGTGTTTCTGCTGAAGATGTTTCAAAAATTGGAACAAGTTATGGGCTTTCAACGAATCAAGTACATAGTATTACAGCAGCTCTTCGCGTCGCTACGAATGACAGAAAATTATTTCAACCACATTTAAAACAAAAATTAAAAACTTTGAACCATTCTCTTGATTTGTATTTCAGTATGAAAGAGTGTAATGTGGTTAACACTAAAAATAACGATACTGCAACTACTGCAGAAACTTTAGTGTTTTGCAATGATGTAAAAGGATTATTTCAGTTTGTTAAAGAAAAAAGGGAAGTTGATGAAATGCATTTGAAATTCGGAATAGATAGTGGCGGAGGTTTTTTGAAAGGTTGCCTTTCGATGCAATCTTTGGATGAATCAGAAATTGCAAATGTAGATGGTCGACAGAAGTATACCGAAGGCGTTGTCGCAAAAAAGTTTAAGGATTCTGGCGTCAAGAAATTACTACTGCTTGGAATAGTGGCACATACACAAGAGAAATATGAAAACGTTCTATTGATGTGGTGACTCTTAAAATTGAAGGATTTAAAAGGGACAATAGCAACTGATTTAAAACTTGCAAACGTATTAACGGGCATCATGTCAAATGCAAGCAGTTTTCCTTGCACATGGTGTACTGCATCAAAGGATGAATTAAACACGTGTGGGGAATACAGAACTGTTGGAAATTGCAAGGAAAATATTTTTGCGTGGCAAGACAGTGGAAGTAAAACATCATCTGCGAATAAGTATAAAAATTGTGCAAATACTCCTATAATTTTCTCAGAAAACGCTAGAACAGAAATATTAGAAATAATTCCACCGCCAGAACTACATCTGATGCTCGGGGTTGTGAACAAAATGTATAAACACATGCTGATGGAATTTGAAGATGAGAGTGTCCAATGGGCCAGGATATGTAATTTTACTCGCGAGTTTGTACATGGGAGTCCAGCGTTCGCAGGTAATTCTTGCAAAATGCTGTTACAAAAAATCGTCTTATTACGTGGAATATGTAGCATTGGTTGTTTAAAATATGTAAGGTGCTTTAAGGCTTTTCAATCCGTTGTTGATTCTTGTTTTTCTTCAACATTAAATCCGAAATACGTAGATTGTATATCTGAGTTTGAGCGAAGTTACTGTGATTTGGATATTTCAATTACACCTAAAGTTCACGCGGTTTTTTTTCATGTCCCTGATTTTTGTTGTAGAGTTGAGAAAGGCCTTGGATTTTACAGTGAACAAGCCATGGAATCTGTCCATTCGGATTTTAAAACGACCTGGGCTAAATATAAAGTTTCGAGCACACACCCTCATTACCCAAGTAACTTACTAAAAGCTGTACAAGAGTACAATGCCCGACATGTGTGAAAATAAAATTTTTTTTTCTCAGTATCGATATGGGCTGATATTATATTTATTTACCATATTTCGTTGAATAAAGTGAAAAAAATAAAAGTGCATCACATTTTTTTGAAAATTTTTATTTTTAACCCATAAAAAACACTTTTCTCAAAAACGGCTCGGGGAATTTGGCTCAAAAATTTTTTCCACACTATTTTTGAGCCCCTAAATCGAATCCAAAAAAAAATTGGATGTGCTATGACCTTGCATTTAAAGTTGGTTCAGGCACACCTTGCGGAGTCAATGTGATTGACCGGCAGAATCTCATTACTTTTAAGTGGACGGATCGACTCAGGGACGATCTGCTGGAGTACTATGATACCAATATGGCCCCTGAACGAAAAGGTTACATGGCACGACTACATGCCCTGTGGTGCGAGAAACACCCAGAGATCTCGGATTTTTCGCAAAAACGTCTGCGAAACCGTGCCGAGGAACTCCGGAAAAGGGGTTATATAAGCGGAGCGCCTACTCAACCGCAGCCAGAACAAGCCGGCAACAGAGAAAGAGAGGCGAAACTGAGACCAACCTCGAACAGGTATCCAATAGAGGAAGAACGATGCTTCAAAACCCAGAGAAACATCAACATTCAGGTTTCTCCCAAGCCCAAAGATCTGACTGAACTGGATGATGAGCTTCGTCGAGATTTTTTCGAAGAATCCGACCTCTGAACTATCAATTGTGGTGTGCACAATGCAGCGAGAACTTTGGCAGATGCAAACCGTAAAACAAAACTAACGGTTGATCATAAGACCAAAAGACAAATACATCAACTCAGCACAAAGATAGGCAGGGCAAGACAGTACGCGTCCCGCCTTCAGTGTGTGATTGACTACATAACATCTCGCAGGACTTTCACTGCCAAGGTTCAACAGTTCGCGCGCGAACTGCGGATCCGTCATCACACAACCAACAAGTCAAATCGACTGACCATCAGGCAGCATATTGTTGACAGAATACGAGTACTATCTAACGCTAGGAGAAGTCTAGAGCGGAGAGAGAGGTGGGTCAGAGAAAATCAACAGTTTTTGTCTGACCCATCTCGACTCTTCCAAGACCCTCCAGTTACTGTCGACCATTCGCCCAAACCAGAGGAGGTCGAAGAATTTTGGAGAGAAGTCTACGAAGTCCAACATCCACTTGAAGAAGGCCCAAAGAACATAAATGGCTTCAAGGAGCTGTGCAATGCCCTCATAACAGCTGAGCAGGAATGCCCACCTATCACTACCGAGGAGGTGAAAAACGTATTGAGAGGCATGAAGAACTATTCCGCTCCGGGACCAGATGGCATCAAGACCTTCTGGTGGAAGAAGTTTCCTTCAACCCACGGCGCACAGTGCTCCTGCCGAAGACGGGAAACTTAGCTGACCCTAAGAATCACAGGCCAATAACTTGTCTGAACACACGGTATAAGAACTTCACAGCTATCCTAAATGATAGGATTGTTCGGACAATTGGACCTGTGTGACGAGAGATGTACGAACAACGCGGCTTTAAGAAAGGCGTAGCAGGATATCGAGAGAACTTGATCATCGATAGATGTGTCTGTAAAGTCGCAGCATCCTATCAGCGATTTCTATCGATGGCCTGGATTGATTACCGGAAAGATTTAGATTCAACCTCCTATAGACTTATCATCTGTCTGTTGGAAAGCTTAAAGGTTCATCCACACATCGTGAGGTGCATAGAGAGATTAACGCCGCTTTGGAAAACCAGATTTACTATCCCATCTGGAAAACATCGTGTGATCACTAACAGTATCACCTTTCAGAGAGGTGTATTTCAGGGCGACACCATGAGCCCTCTCCTCTTTTGCCTCACATTATTGCCACTATCTCTCGCACTTCGTCATTCCGAAGGGTACCTCTGCGGCAAACCTGGAAACCGAAAGCATAAGGTCACTCATGTATTTTACATGCATTATCTTATGATCTATGCTAGAAATCAAGAGAAACTACATCTAGCTCTGAAAATTGTCAAAGAGTACACTCAAGAGATTGGAATTGAGTTCCGGTTAGAGAAATAGGCCAAGGTCAATTTGAAGAAATGAAAACTTAATGGCATCCCCGAAGATCCTGAGCTCGTTGAAAGAAGCGCTATACGACACCTTTGCGCTGGAGAGACCTATACATACCTGAGCGTGCCACAGAGCAGCATTCAGGACGTGACATCTATAAAGGATACTCTCCGATGCAGATACAAACGTCTTATCCGACGGATATGGTCTTATGAACTGTCGGCGAGGAACAAAGTATCTGCAACAAACATGCTTGCCGTCCCCGTAGTACTCTATTCATTTGGAGTAGTTCCATGGACGGAGGATGAGCTCAGGTCCCTCGATATCAGGTCCCGAAAGCTTATGCACATGAACAAAAGCATGCACCTTAAGTCTTCTGTTCCACGACTTTACATCTCACGCCGTCAAGGTGGTCGTGGAATACTGAATCTTGAATGTCTTCACAACAGGATTATTCGGGGTGCAGCACATATGGTCGCAAATGGACAAGAACCTCTTCTTGAAATGGTCAGGAAACACGAAGAAGTGGAAAAAGGGGCGTTTCTGTACAAAGCAGCGGAGGAGGCTGCTGAAACACTTGGCCTTGACTTCAATATCAGGGGTGAGCAAAATGCATCAAATCTTATCCATCTTGAATACTCACTCCTGAAGGCCCGGATTAAGAAAGCACAGGAGGAAAACTTCTGCGAACAGCTCCTCGACAAGAGGATGCACGGCATCTTCCACATAAATGTGGAAGATCAGTCGATGTCGTATGAGCTAACGTTTGCTTTCCTTAGATCACCGGGATTGAAGTCGGGCAAACAGGGCTTCATTTTGGCATATCAAGACGGTGTCATTTCCACTCTAGCATACCATCGCCACATTTTGAGCCAAGACATTCCCGATGATAGCTGCAGAGCGTGTCATGCACACCCCGAGCATCTGAGACACATACTATCTAGTTTTCCAACTTATGCGGGAACGACCTACATCCAAACGCACAATGCGGCACTAAGAGTGCTTTATTACCATCTCTGTCACTCTTACGGCATTAGCCCAAATACCGCTCCGCTAAACCCTCCTAGGGAAATAGGGTCAATTGTCGAAAGTGAGAAGTGCCGCATATACTGGAACTTCATATTCCTGACAGTTGTCTCTGTTGCGCACTCGAGGCCTGCCATAGTTCTCCTTGACTTCGAGAAACGAACTATGTTCGTTATCGAATTTTCGGCACCAACTGACAAAAACGTCACAGCCCAGGAGAAAGAAAAGAAAGAGAGGTATAAAGACCTTATAAGGGAGTTGCGACGGTTATACCCAGAATATTCTGCTAAGCTAATCGTCTTAATCATCGGCGCCCTTGTAGGTGCCAAGGTTTCACTGGTTAATAGCCTGAAAAGCATCCCTGCGTGTCAATAAAATGTTAAGACACTTGCTGGGAAAATGCAGAAGGCGGTCGTCCTTGGGTCGCTCCGTGTCCTCAGGGTGCGCGAAACTTTTGCCGGATGATTGTATAGAATTTGTCACAGACTGCAACCACCTATCTCACGGTCGAGAGACGTGGTTACAGCTGAAATTTTACCGAGATATCGCTGGGAGCGGGTGCAATTCTTCATATTAGCACCGGCTCTCGGCGAAATCCTGCGGTTGTCCTCATGACAAACTTTTAACTATATTCTAACTTTTGAGTTTCGTTTAAAGCCTGTCTGTAGGCAACTTACTAAGCTCAGGAGAAAATACTCAAAGAGTTGCCCACAGACAGGGGAATTTATATTGCGCAAGATCGCGAATCCCCACTAAAAAGATCTTAGAGTAGTGGGAGGCTGAACTGGGTCGGAAATCGAAGAGGTCCCAGTCGCAGCCGAAAGACGACAGTTACGAACTTCCCGGCAAAGGGCAAGCATCGTAAGATGACCTTGGGAGCGGAGCGAGATCTATCTGGTACCCCGGTCTCACACAGATCTTTATCCAGAGGAGACATTAAAATAGATCCAAGGAGATATCCAAAGATTTATTTTAATCCTTCCAGAAAGGATTAAATATTTTAAGAGCGGAGCAAGATCAATCTTGGCAACCGGTTTATAAAAATATTTGATTCCATGAGCGATTCTTGGACTTCGTCTCGAAACGAAATAACGCCTCTTTGCGATTCAATTGATGCTTTCATTTCAAGGTATTTATGCTTGACACTTTTGTGAGTGTTGCATTATTTTATATTTCATTAAATATTGAATGCATAGGATTGATGCTTAGGAAATTTTACAAAAGGTGCATTTTCGTGCAGAGCAAGGTCAACCTTGTACCCTGGTCCACAAAATAACCTGCGTGAAATAATACGGAGATTAAAAATCAATCCATTTACGGGCAGACACGAGTCAACTCGTCAATCTGGTCGAGAAAATAGAACGACGATAATAGCCGTTCATGTTTTATTCTTTTTAGAACTCACAAAGGTGTGCAAGCTATTATAGCTATTGTTTTATTTTCAATTTTCGCCAGTGTATTGACAGGGTTAATCCCTTTTATTTCAAAAAAATTAAATCTCAAAAGCAAGAATACAGGCGGCAAATCATTCTTGTCAGCTTAAGCCCATTACAATAATCGCCATAAATTACTACGAGAAGAGCGGAGTCTACTCCCAACTCTTGTCCAGGTAGTACTTCCTGGTTGAAACTCAAAGTGCTATTTTTCTAAAGCACTATATTCTTGCCGTGAATTGAAATCTGAATGTTGTGTCACGTACAGCTACCTGCGCCAGGCTACGCCCGTTTCGGCTCTAAAAGCGGCCTTCTCAGGAGAATCTCCTTTTCAAACTCCGTAGAGTTTATTTGACTAATACGTCGTATCTTGTGAAATATCTTATAATATAATAAGAGTAGATAGGTAGGGCGCGTTCTGGCTCAAAAAGTAAGACGGAGTCTGGATATGAAGACGGGGTCTGGATATGCAGACTGCTAGGTGATGAGTCATCATCCCTCGGGCCGCCGCTCGGGAGATAAGGTGATGACTGTGGTGTTGCATTTCAATCCCTGTATATTAATAAATTTATCGTTGAATATAATTGCTTGTTATTGTTAAGATAATTCTGAGAAAAAAAAGCCAGTGTCTTTGATTTCGGGCTGTGTGAGCAGAAAAGTGCATTCCTGATGCGCCATAGCGTAATATTGTGCAATTATGCTAGCCGAATTCATTTAAAAAACAGCTTCAAGGTTATTGCTTATCTCAAGCATTTCGCGTAAATACTTTCAAGGTTATATTTCGCTTTAAAATGTATTTTGCAAGTTCAAACAGGTTTCAGCAGACGAGTGCATTCCTGATGCGCCATAGCATAATATTGAGCAATTGTGCTAGCCGAAATAAATATTTAATTAAAATTCCCTT
>CAKNYM010048947.1:125275-139485 GCA_932195095.1 Andricus curvator
TGTTAAACAATTCCTGGTAAACAAAATTCCATTCTGATGACGTCATCCGTAGAATCTTCCAGAACTTTGTTGCATCATATGATGCAATATCTGGCAACATTGCGTAAAAGTCTCCAGAAATTTGGTAAAGGTGGAGGGGGTGAGCGTCTATAAAAGGGGGGTCAGCTCTTCGCTTTCAGCAGTTTGTTGGTACATGTCAGATTGTAGAGAAGAAAAGCAGCAGTAGCTAAAAAGTCGCTTAAACGTATTTCTGAAGAACATTCGAGAACTAAAACAAGCGATACAAGTGCGATCAGATTCACAAAATCTAACGAGAAAATTTAATACACTTAATATTAAAGAGTGAAGATGGATTTCTCAAAACTCAACAAAATTGCTGTGAACAACGATTTCCTACCAACCAAGAAGCTCAAGGACCTAGAACTCAATAAAAACTACGAAATCACAAACATCAAGAAAGCAACAACGCAGTTTGGAGTGCGGTTCATTGTCACTGTGAAGAGGAAATTTACCGTTTTTCTACCAGCGAGGATGGTCAATCTGCTTAATGAAGATGAAAATCTGCTGTTGGGAATGAAAAAAATCCTGTGAAGATGGCGATCTAGGCATGCGGTATTTGGGTGGCTGCTACAACTCCATCGAATTTATGAAGAAAAATATATAAAGTCTGCAGTTTTCAATTATCGCTCAGTGCCTGAAGGCCTTCAGTGAGATAAAAATGTCTTATACGCTTCGAAATCAAATGCTACATTCCACCACATACAATCTAAATTCATCGTTCACAAAGCAAATTATCGTTGGGGCTGAATTTAAAAAAGATGGAAAGCTCGTCTCATCAGTGAAACTGCAGGCCAGTCATCCCCGTGCAAGTATAACCCTAAATCCTGAAGAGTGGAAAACATTTAAAAGTCACTTCAGCCTTATGTCACTATTCTTTGATGGCCAAGAGAAGCTGCAATGCATCGACTGTGGAAATTTCCGTATACACATGACTATATCTTTTGGAGATTATATAGTGACTTTGGAGCAAATTCAAGAAACGCAAAAAAATTATCCATTTGTACTACGAGAAACGACGTTTGCTGTTCTCCAGGAAGTCAGTCTTTGTATCGCCCGGTATCTTCTGGAATAGAGTGTTATGCCGTTCCAGCGGACAAAGGATGTCATCATTGAAGCCATCGCTGAAAGTGTTTGGTGTAATGAGGCATCACCTTGTGTAAAAAGTATCAAATCTTATATGCAAAAAAATTATATAAGTTTAAAGAGTAAGGCAATGAAGAAACTTGTATTTACTAATCTCATGCAATTTGAAAGCCTGTTTATTGAAATGATTACTTTTTATAATCGAAATGTGTGTAAAGAAGTGATTGAGAAATGCCATCTTCATACATTAAAATTGTACGTATGTTGAGAGTAAGAGAAAAATCTGAATAAAAAATGTAATTTGAAAGGAAATTCGTCTTTTTTTCCCCTCATTTACTAGATTAAGGGTAGGTAGATGTGTAAGCAAAAAGATATATATGTTTGAAAATAATCAACTTTATTCAGAAAAACTTAATATTAATACAAAAGATACTTATAAACTAGACTTATCTATCCAACTATTGTGAGTGTCGTCGAAACCTAACCATTTTACAAATAGCTTATTTCCCCGCTTTTTCACTACTTTTTCAACAAGATAAATATCTGGATGCCTAACTTTGCCAAGTTCTTGTTCATAAAAACTACCTGCAATAGCTTTATCTTGATAATCTTTAAGCATATACGTCACAGGTTCGGTATTCATAACATGACTTATAGTGAATGTTTCAGTTGTCCAATTCGGTGTGTAGCCTTTCTCAAAAACATGCTTAAACTTACTTATACGTACTCTATCTCCAACTTTAAATTTCGTTTTCTTAACTGCTTGTTCGACACTCGAGATTTTTTTGTAAACATCAAGCAACAATTTTTTCTCATTTTGCCTAGTAACATCTTTTGGCTTCATTTTAATAGTCTGATGTTTAGCATCGTTGTAGGACAAAATTAAATCTTTCAAAATATCTATCCACTTATAATTACTCTGCAAGCTGAATTGCATCCACATTTTATTTTTCAGGGTACGATTAAATCGCTCGCAAATTGATGCTTTTAAATTGCTAAATGTCGAGTACAAATTTATCTTATATCGCTTCATAAGATTTTCAAAATGCCAGTTGTAAAATTCTCCACCTCTATCAACATGTACATTTTTTGGTACGCGTCCTTTATCAAGTACAGATTCCATGGCTGCAGCTACATCTTCGCCCTTCTTCGATATAACGGGAACAGCCCAAGCAAATTTTTGAAAATACACCAATTACAGTCAAGATGTACTTGTATCCTTTGTTTACTCTCTCGTATGGTTGCATTTCAACAAGATCAGCTTGCCAGGTCTCATCAATGCCGCGGATATCGAAATGTCGACGTTGGTAATTTCTTCTAGCCGGCTTGTGCAGCTCCTTCACCAACTGCAGCTTCTCAATGTCCATTTTTGAGTGCATTCAGTCTGGTGTCTACTTGACTAATGAGCTCTGAATTTCGATACACCAGTTTTTGTATTGATTCAGCATCAATTTTCACATTTTTAAAAAGTTTATCTGTGGAATTTTCCAAACTTTCAATCATCATATTATTATTGACTACTTCAGTTCGCAAGGAAGCTGTAACATCATAGATAGTCTGAAGTTCACACTGTATCATATGTTGCACCACATTCAGATTAACAGCATTATTCTGCTCTTGTACATCAGCCACTTTACACAGCCTTTTATTATTCATGTCATAATCTCCGTCAGATTTGACTTTGAAGCCAAGTCCAGGAGGACCACGACTTGTACTCTCTGCTCGCTTGGAATGACGTCCGAATACATCGATGCTCATCTTGCAAATGATGAAAATCTCCACAAAACCCCCATTAATATATTATTTCAGCTTCTCGAAGCTCTTCAATAATTGATATAATTTCGTTTGTGTGACTTGGATTTCCCGCTGCTTGAGACGCTAGCAGTAAACGTAATTGATTTACCAATTCATTCGGGTCATCCCAGTAAATGTAGTCCATCCGACTTCCCTCTCTAGCAATCATGTGTTGCAGGATCATACCTTTACCTGTTAATGATTTTCGGCTTTTACTTCGCCTATCTGTATTTTTTGACGTGGGAATTAATTTCTTTATAAAATTTTTATATTTAAAAGCATTATTATCGCGAATTTCACCATCTGGTTTATAATGCTTTTTATAAGCGTTTGTTGCATCGATAATTTGTCTATAATTTTCAAGATTACTCGGAGTTATAGAGAGCTCTTCGGGAACTTTTTTGAATAATAGTTCAAGCAAGCCTTTACTTTTGGGAAAATTCAAATTACCCACATAAATATAGTTCTGGCAATGCACATTGTCGAGTTCTCTACTTCTTTCACCTAACAATATGAGATACTGGTTTGCATCGTCGTCATCAATCCATGAAGATGTAGGTATTTCTAAATTATTTTCCGCTTCACGACGAGCTGATAACTCCAAATTACTGGGATCTTCAGTCTCGTCTGCTTCATCATAAATTGATTTTTATGACAAATCATCGTCATAAATACTTTCTTCAAATTTACTCTTTGCCGCCTCTACTCCCCTTTTAATTGGCTCAACTTTTTTCACATTCTTGAGGCCACCAACAATTTTCTCTAGTGGATTAACAATGGGCTTAAAAGTCTCGCTTAATGTGCGCTCAACTGTTTCTTTGCCCAACTTTATTAACCTATGTTTTCATCGAATTGATTCACTAGCTCTAGCAATTTGTCGCAAAATATTCTTTTGCTTTTGAAAATTCTCCTCACATGAAGACATGTTGATACATCAACGTCTAAGGTGCGACTGTTTCTATATTGATCACAACATATGTATATATTACTTTTCAAGACTTATGAAACAATCAAAACCTTTCCTATATCTGCCCTGGTTGAGATTCCTATCCTTGTCAATTACAACGAATCCATACTTGTCTTGATTCCAGCAAGCTAGACACATATGCTTAAATTGCAAATAAGTCATATCAGTATTCACATGATCACCATAAATATGCTTTAGATTCATTTCATCCTGCTTGAACAGAACAAGTAAATTAACATTATCGCGCACCAGATGTTTAGGAATATGGGCATATGTCTGACTCAAGTAAAAACAGTCGAATGCTCTCATATTATCTTGTTTCTCACAAGCCACATCATCGAATACAATGACTGAATTGGGTTTCGCTTCACTGGGCATTATAACCTCTTCATGCTCATTGAAAGGATAGTACTCAACGTCATGTACAGATGGAAGGACTTTTTCCAAAAATTCATACTTTGGCTGTTTTAGCGATTTTGAGTAGATGTAAATATTTTCAAATCTTAGTCCATTTGGATGTATCAGTAGAGCCAGCAAAGCATTTGTCTTTCCATAGTTGGAAGGTCCACAAAATATTGCTCGTACGAGTACACTGTTTGGTAGCAAATGCCCATGTCGTTTTTCCCTATTCTCCTTTTGAAGAAGCGAATCAAAATTCTGGATAGGTAGTTTCACAGGTTGTGCTTCAAACTGCATCTTGACAAAGACTGACTGGAAAGCCTATAAATATCCTGGTTATATAGGTTGACCCTTCAGTCAGAATGTATCCTTTGCATAGATATGATCGTTCACAGGGGCAAAAGAGTCAGTCATAAACGAACTGTGAAGCAGGCAAGACGTGGGAGAGGCTTGGTCAATAGAATCATCAACAATTTGCGGTTTGAGTTGCACTTGCCCGGTTACCAGGACTGTGGGCCAGGTACTAAACTAGCCAAACGATTAGCACGAGGTGATCCAGGAATCAATCCACTGGACGCAGCTTGCGAAGAGCACGATATAGCCTAATCACAAAATAGAGAGAATATAGAGGCTAGAAACTCGGCTGACCGTGTATTAGCTGAAAAAGCTTGGAAACGTGTCTTGGCTCAGGACGCAGGAATAGGTGAAAAGGCGGCTGCTTGGGGAATAACAAGCACAATGAAGGTGAAATTAAAATTGGGGATGGGCCTCAGCAGTAGAAAAGCTACCGCTATATTGAGAAAAATTATCGCTGCAGCTAAAAAGTCTATGATATCAAGCAATAATGCGCAAACTGCCATTAAATCAGCACTCACAGGCGCACGCGCAGCTGTAATGAAGGCTGGTGGAAGAACAAATGTGAATAAACCGCGTATTCTACCTGTACCAGGCAAAGTAGGAGGATTTTTACCCTTTCTCATACCCGTTCTTGCGGGACTCAGTGCTGCCGGGGCACTAGCTGGTGGAGCTGCAGGAATAGCTAAGGCTGTGAATGATGCAAATTCGGCAAAACAACAACTTTCCGAGAGCAAACGGCACAATGAAACGATGGAAGCCATTTCTTTAGGAAAATGCCTTTACTTGAAGCCACATAGGCAAGGATTGGGGCTTCATCTAAAACCGTATAAACAAGGAGCTGGACTTAAACGCAAGTCAAAAAACTCTAAGTGAAGCTACCTCATTGAGCCTTGACTGATGCGGATTTACTTAAATTCGTAAAATCTTTGAAGATTCCGCATTTTCGAGGTGTTTTCATGCGAAATGAATTAGCAGAGGGTGGACCGCGTAAATATGAATATGCTATTGTTAATCTTGATGATCAAAAAGGACCAGGAACACATTGGTGTGCTTATAAAAAGATTGACGGCAAAATAATGTATTTCGATAGCTTCGGTAATCTTCGGCCACCTTGGGATCTCTTCAAGTATTTCGGTGTTGGTAGCATAAGGTATAATCACGAGAGATATCAAAATTACGATACATTCGTGTGTGGGCATTTATGTTTGCAATTTCTGTGCAATGAATTAAAATCTAAAAGTACGTATAATCTATATAAGTGCTGAAATTTGCAATTACAAGTCATTTGAACGCTAGCTGTCATCATGGATGATTCATTGACACTAACATTGTCGGGAAGTTCTTCAATTCTGGAAGCAAACTATTTTCCTCCGATTGAGTTGTCTCCTTATAAAAATTACGCGCTTGGACTCGTTGAATTTCTAACCTTCAATTCGATACCCAATGTAGACATTGGTCAAAATAAATTTTATGTGGGTGATGAAATAATTGAAATACCCACAGGAAGTTATGAAATAAGTGACATAAAGCGCTCTTTACAGAATGCTTTAGTAAAAAAGGGCATTGAAATTCATATTAAGCCAAACAATAATACTTTAAAAAGTGAAATTTATTGCAGCCACAATATAAATTTTGAGCCTAAAGATTCTATCGGTCATTTGCTGGGGGTTTCTTCACGCAGACTAGAAGCTAAACAAGTTTATGAATCCGATCAACCAGTATCAATCATAAAAGTGAATTCTTTGAGTATTGAGTGTAGCATAACGACAGGTGCATACATGAATGGCCAGAAAGTACATACTATTCATGAATTTTTTCCCTTAGTGCCACCTGGATATAAGATAGTGGAAGTACCATCTCATGTCATTTACCTGCCAGTCGCCGTGTAGACAATAGATCATATACAGCTCCGTATAGTTGATCAAGACGGACATTTGGTTAATTTTCGCGGAGAAGTTATAACAATTAGACTACACATCAAGTCTTTACGATAATGGGTATCGTTTTCAACCAGAAGATTGGCTTTGCTAATAATAAACCAGCAGAATGCCACAAGCTAATCAGTCGGCAAAGAGCAGTCAAAGGGTTAACACCGCAAAGCGCCCTCTTGCTAAAAAGTCTAGGTCTGAAGCTCCGGCAAAGAAGAAGAGAATAAAGAGATTCAAGATTTTTTTGCACCTATATCTGTAAATTTGCTTACCGGCGTTTGATTATTGGTCATGGAGGGGGAAATTTTAAATATTCAAGCACCAATCAGCTTCGATGAGTCAATTGCTCACTGTGAAATTCATGCACATCAGCCTTATGCCTCATCGACCTTCAACAACAGTGATGAAATTAGGATTGCTGTTCAAAATCAGGACCACTGTCTCCTGCCCAGCAAAAGTTCAGTTCACGTGCATGGAAGAATCGTGAAAACTGATGGAGCAGCAGTGACAAGCACAGTTTTAGTTTCTAATGCCATCTGTCATTTGTTTGAAGAAGCTAGATATGAAATCAACGCAATAGAAATTGATAGAAATAAAAATGTTGGTCTCACTTGTCTCATGAAAAATTATGTATCTCTAAATCCCGGGCAATCACGTTACATACAGAATACTGGCTGGCTTGCAATAAATGATAATAATGAATCGCTAACCATCGCTACTGGTTATTTTGATGTAGCCATACCGCTTAACATGATATTTGTTTTTGCCGAAGATTATCACAAGGTCATTGTCAATGCTAAGCATGAACTTATTTTGACAAGATCAAAAAGTGATGCCAGTGCCATCTTGCAAGCAGCTCCCATTGAGCAGTATAAAATTGAAATTAATAAAATAGAGTGCTTATTGCCGAGCGTTAGACTGTCAGATTCCCGAAAATTTCTGGTGCTAAAATATATTGAAAAAGATCCGTCCATTGCAATAAGTTTTCGAACTTGGGAACTGTATGAATATCCTCAACTTCCGGCTACGTCAAACCATGTTTGGACTGTAAAAACCTGAACACAATTGGAAAAACCGAGATTTGTCATACTAGGATTTCAAACAAACAGAAAAAATAACACTGTTAGAAGCTCTAGCAACTTTGATCATTGCAATTTGACTAATGTCAAACTACTTTTAAATGATCAGTGCTATCCTTATAGTAATTTGAATCTTGATATTAATCGAAGTCAGTACGCTCTTCTTTATGAAATGTACGCAAACTATCAAGCTTATTACTATGGTAAAGAACCACAGCCATTGCTATCGAGAGGAGAATTTATACAGTATGCACCACTAGTAGTAATTGACTGTTCTAAGCAAAATGAGTCACTGAAATACGGACCAGTTGACTTTCGTTTGGAATTTCAAACTAGTGAAAATTTTCATTGGTATAAAACTGCTGTAAGCACGAAGAAATAGTTTAGTTGCATTCAAGATGCAGTACTTGGTGGATATGCAGGGCTTCAAGTTACCAGTCAATAGATTTTTCTTGAAAGAATTGGCCGTATTACCAATCTGCGATGATACAGTCAAAAAGCCGTATTATTTTCTCTTTCAATCACCCCACAAGTGGAACAACGTTCCGTCAAAATATAAATCTGTAAATATTTGGGCAGAGCGGAAACATCATGGAATACCTTGGAATTCTGGTGATTTACTCTATTCTCTAGTGCCTGTAGTACTCGAGAGTGTTTTAAAAGATGCAAAAAAAATTTATGTGAAAGGATTGGAGAAAAAGAATTGCCTGCAGCAATTTTGGGAAGTATCGAGTGAAATTGTTGATATGCTTGATTTGGAATGCCACTCGCTACAGGGATTGCGTGAAATGTTTGCAATTAGTGATATTAAATGTACACATCATATGTATGAAAATTACTATAATTGCGCAAGTGATAATGTACTCTTATTGAAAAACTGGATGTCCCAGGAACAGTTCTGTTAGATTAGTAGTTTTTAATTTATAGAGATAAGAAAAATATTTTCTACATATATTCAATTGTAATCTACGTGTTTTGTAAGTATAATGTACTGGGTTCTTGGAAATTAATAAAACAAAAAGAAAATGAAATTTGTGTGTTTTGTTTTCTCAGAGTTCCTTGTTCTTATAGTAATAAGTGCGAATAGTAGATAAGCGAATGGGTTGACCAGTGAGCATCGTTGACTTCATGGAGTATCGTACTCACATGACGGATCATGTTGCATCCAACAGCTACATCAGCATCGAATTTTTCAATTAGAAGGCAATTTTTACTTAAAAAAACATACGATTTTCAGGTTGTAATCAATGAAAAACACCAATTTTTTCAGATTCAACGTGTATTTTACACAAAAACAGGTGTACTTTTTTTTCGTCTCCTTTCAATTTACATAGACAATTTATATTATTTATACTATGAAGATGATTCATTCCAAATCACTGTAGACTATATCTACATTGTCTTGCCAAAGACTGAGTTGTTCATGAGTTTAAAAAAATGTTTCTCAAACTCATTTTTCGCCTGCTTTCTTAAATCAGTATTCAAATCTATATAGTCTTTTAGCCAGGGGTTTTGCACGAATTGTAAAACTCTGTGAACTTTAACGAGTTTCATCACCAACTTTAAATACTGTTTCAAGTTTTGATAATGAAGAACGTATTTTGTTTTTTATTTCAAATTGGTTATTAGTTTACGAATTTTAGATGTTGGAAGAGGAGGTACAAAATGCTCTGGGCATAATGGCAGGTCTTTATGCAAATCATGGAGTTCTTCAGGATATTCCAAATCTACTTCAAGAATATAACCTATTTCGGAATCATCGGGAATATTGAAGAAATTTGGTTCGTTTTCAAAATTTGTAAATCATTAAAAATCACGATATGGCAAATATTGACTCATAGCTTGTCCGTACTGATTGTTTATGTCAAAATACATGATGTAAGACTCGGGTTCCAATGGATTAAAATTTAAGCCCATGAATCTATTATTTGCCTTCGCATACCTATTGGAGCACTGTGACACACCGCCTCTGATGGCCCTTTCAATAAGTAATAACATTTCTACATCTGTTAATAGATCAAGTTTAATTCCAGTATACTTTAACATAGCATCGAAAGAAAGCCCAGGTGCTGTAAAGTAGTGTAACGGATCTAAATTGTAAGTTTCAATACAACGGCATCTAAAACTTTCAAAGATGTCTGCCAAAAGAAAAACATCATTTTTCAAGTATAAGTCTGAATATTCACCCAACGTTTTTAAATTAAATTTCTCCCAAACCTTGCAGGCATGATTATAATCTTCATCGGAAATACCCTCATCATTTAATTTCGAATAAAATTCCTCTTTTGCTGGTAGACAATCTTCATCTAATTTTTGCCAGTTATCAACATAATCATAAGCAAATACACCCTTTCTCGTTAATAATTCAAATTCGCCATCACTTTTGCAATGTTGTTTTGTTCGACAAGCACACACACACTTGAACGGTGTTAGTATTGCACTGACAAAATAAAGAGAAAAGCGCTCCCATATATAGTGTCAAAATTGATGAAATATGACAACCCTGTAGATAGTGTCAAAATTGATGAAATATGGCAACCCTGTAGATGAGGGTTCCTGGAACTATGATGACGTCATCAGAATCGAATTTGAAATTAAACTGGAAAATCAGCAGACACTTGTGAAAAAAAACACTTTGCAGATTTTAAGCTTGATACTGCACGTTTGTTATCAGTTCTTTTGTGGAAATCACAGAAAAATTCTGCTTGTCAATTGGTATTGAACACACTTTTTCTTGCTATTCAACAAGCACTCTTGACCGGTGTCAATATTGTACTGGCAAAATAAAGGGGAGAGCGCCCCCTTATATAGCCTCAGTATTGATGAAATATGGGAACCCCCTGTAGATAAGAATTCCTGGAACGAGGATGACGTCATCAGTATGGAATTTTGTTTACCAGGAATTGTTTAACATTATATGAAATGTGAGACGCCTGTGACGCACGATGTCGGCAAAAGTCAAAGGGAATATTTTTAAATTAAAATGTTTTATCTAGAAGAAGGCAATAAATCAAATTTATATTGTCAAAACAGGATGTGACTGGAGATAAGGATTCCTGGAACGATGATGACGTCATCAGAATGGAATTTTGTTTAACAGGAATTGTTTAACATTATATGAAATGTGAGACGCCTGTGACGCACGATGTCGGCAAATGTCAAAGGGAATTTTAATTAAATATTTATTTCGGCTAGCACAATTGCTCAATATTATGCTATGGCGCATCAGGAATGCACTCGTCTTCTGAAACCTGTTTGAACTTGCAAAATACATTTTAAAGCGAAATATAACCTTGAAAGTATTTACGCGAAATGCTTGAGATAAGCAATAACCTTGAAGCTGTTTTTTAAATGAATTCGGCTAGCATAATTGCACAATATTACGCTATGGCGCATCAGGAATGCACTCTTCTTCTGAAACCTGTCTGAACTTGCAAAATACATTTCGCAGAAAATTTCGCCCTCAAAATAATCATATCACACAGCCCGACATCAAAGACATTGGCTATTTTTTTCTCAGAATTATCTTAACAATAACAAGCAATTATATTCAACGATAAATTTATTAATATACAGGGGTTGAAATGCAACACCACCGTACCTTATCTCCCGAGCGGCGGCCCGAGGCATGATACTCATCACCTAGCAGTCTGCATATCCAGACCCCGTCTTCATATCCAGACTCCGTCTTACTTTTTGAGCCAGAACGCGCCCTACCTATCTACTAATAAGCGTTTGTCAAAGTGTAATAAAATTTATTTTTTAAATCTTTCAGTTCGCGTATCCCTCGCGTGGGAATATTATAATTGGAATTTAAATTTTAATTGGAATCGTTTCCTTAAGTAAATACGGTTATTGAGATTTTATATGATGTTTTCTATGGTTTGAATTTTATGAATTAATTGTCAAGCTTAGTTTCTAGGATTATTTCCAGATATTCTATTTTTCGCATTACCCTCGCGTGGGTCATACTTAAATGATTGACTTAGTGTCATTCAGCGAGATAAAATCTACCTTAGCGTTTACACTTTAAATCCGAGGCATTGTATAAATAAAGTAGATACTCGGGCTCATGATTAGAGCTTGAGCTTTCTTACCTGCGTGTATCGTCCGTATAGGCGATAATTAGTATTAAGAATAGTCAGGGATTTAGGGAACCTTCACGTACTTGAGCTAGAATAGGTTTATTTTAAATAAATTTTTCGTTGCATTATACATCAAGTCTTATTCTCACTCTCGTCTGATCCCATTCATTTAATTTTATCTTAAATATTCTTATTTACTAGATCGATGACGTCACATCGCCCGCTATAGTTAACCTCACAAAAGTTGAGGGTTGCAATATATATACAATTTACATATATACAATTTTGACATTATAAAAATGATTCATTCCAATCACTGTAGACTATATCTACTATATCGAAGTTTATATATACAGTACATGTATACTAATCTTATGTCTTTCTCTCTCTATCTCTCACACTCCTCCACTCATATATCCACATCATCATCATGTTTTATCACCTCGTTCGTTTCTACTCATATATGGGGCATAATTTATGAAGTGTACCCACCTCGAAAATGAAAGTTGTCCGATCGGGCTAAAAATTGGGTCAATTGTAGTCCTATTAGATAGTACTCCTCAAACCAAAAATTAATTCATTTTGATAATTATTTATCAAAGTGGAGGGGATAAAATTTTTGTGTTTTTTAAGCAAAGCCTTACTTTCAAACGTGTGTAACTCTTGTCCTATTGCCTTAAACAAAATTTCACTTTAAATATTTTCGATAGATTTTTTCACAAATTTTCTGGTGGTAATAACGATTTTTGAAAAAAGTCAAAAGTTGACCCGAATTTTTGAAAATAAAAAATAAATTTGACTTTTTTTCAAATTTGGGCACTTTTTTTTCTTCAAAATAGTTTTAAAAGAAAGCTGAGATTTTTTCCTATAAGACCCTCAATTTTCAGAGTGGAAAATTAATTTCTCTTTGAGTAATAGAACGATACGTAAACGAGATTCCATAATAGGGCGGGTGGCGCGCGATTTCCCCTAGCGCGCTCACGCCGCGGATCTTTGTGCAATGATTTCGTGTCAGTTTTTTAAGTTAAGTAATATTATATGGTAATATTATGTGTCTTTCTGTTCGATTTTTTGTCGATAGTTTTAACAGTTGTTTTCTTTGCAGGCCTTTTTTGCGGTTTCTGTTTTTTGCCATTCGAGAAGATGTCGTATTTCTCAGAGGACGAAAACCTCTTGAGTTGAAGTTTTCTATCTTGAGTGGGAATGAAAGAGTGGTACTGTAATGTACCTCGTATCGTGACAGCTTCGTCAAATCTGGCTTTCAGTAACTTGGTGGCTAAGGCATGATTTTCTTTGCTGCTGAAAAAAATGTCGGTTTCCTTACAGTTTCGGAGAACATTGTAAGCTTGAACGTGCTGCTTGTCTCTTTATATTCGCTCCTATACCATCGCATGCACCGTTACTATGAGATGTATCATGGAAGTGCCATTTAGCTTGGATACCAAAATCTTCTTCATGGCCTTGGAGATTAACAAAGCTGCTCTTATTTTCAAAATGTTGCCCTGCACCATCAGTGAAATAGTAAATTTTCTTTGGCCTGAAATGAGTTTTCAAGTAATCTACTATTATCTTTTGATACTCGTGAACAGCCACCATGTTATGAGCTAAGTTATCAGACATGATTGCGATACTTACGTGTTTGAGCTCTCCATCTCTTTTATAATAAATCACTACAGCGAATATTGTAGCTTGGTCGTTATTCCAGTGTAATGATTGTGCTGCATTCTGAATTATGAAGGCGTAATTCTTATCGAAATCGAAGCAAATCAAAAACTCCCGAGGCAATAAATTTTCCTTCAGGCTTTTGAAGAAAGATGATTGCTCCTTTTAAATAAAGTGATGAGTTTTTAATTTCAACAGCCTTACACAAAAATCATCTAGGGATTCATCAGTATCCATTACCAGAGTCTTTAGAGTACATCTGTCGGTCTGTAACCAAATCTCACTTCATTAATACAATGTTCATCAAAAGCTTTTGTGATGTTATCTTTCAAGTTTGCAGTACCTGGACAGTTTTCACACTCTTCTAAATGACAGGAACTAGAAGAGTTAGGACAAACAATAGCATCCAGACAGTCGTGATAATTTGTGAGCACCATGTCAGTATCCTCTTTTAAATGTTGAATATTTATTTCATTCAACATCAACTTGACATTCTCATTGTGCACGAAAATGCAGAGAGCAGTTATTCTAGTAGCATATAATATTACTTAACTTAAAAAACTGACACTAAAGCGTTGCACAAAGATCCGCGGCGTGAGCGCGCTAGGGGAAATCGCGCACCACCCGCCCTATTATGGAATCTCCTTTACGTATCGTTCTATTACTTAAAGAGGAATTAATTGGCCACTCTGAAAATTGGGGGCCTTATAGTAAAAAATCTCAGCTTTCTTTTAAAACTATTTTGAAGAAAAAAAAAGTGCCCAAATTTGAAAAAAAGTCAAATTTATTTTTTATT
>CAKNYM010048947.1:139885-155246 GCA_932195095.1 Andricus curvator
ATATATATATATATATATATACCATTAAACCATTTCCCTTTCAGGGTAGGCGTGACACTACCCGATTCGGGTAGTGTTTCTAGGTTTTTCTTGTAGTTATAAATAACTACAAGTGTGGGCTCACCACACCCACGATGTGCCAACAGCACTCATGTCAGTATTCTTGAATGGTCACCCATCCAAGTACTAACCGCGTCCAACGCTGGTTAACTTCAGTGATCTGACGAGAACTGGGTTTTTCAGCGTGGTATGGCCGTTGGCAGTTGATTGGCGTTGATTGGTCCAGCTTAAATATAAAACAACACAAAAACTATAACTTCAACTGAGTTTCGGAAAAGGAATTTTCGATTTATTATTTTTATTTTTATACAGCTATATAAGTCTAGTTTTGAGTCTGGGACACCTTGTATATACAATTTTTACTTATATTCAATACTTATACATTGGACGCATCGACTTCAATGGGTTCAGAGACTCTATGTTTATATCGCCATGGAAGAGTGTCTGTGGTACCAGGGAGCAGCATTCTTTTATCGTCATGCCAGCTGACAGCAATCTTATCGTGGATGGTGGAGTGAACCTCGTGTTTTCGGCTTCGGACTAGGTGTTGAGTTTTAATCAGATTTTGGCAAGATATGAGAGTCTGCTTATAATCGTCGAATGTTATGCTCTTTAATGTTGATCCTTTGACACCCTTAGCCCTCTTTTTTCACCTTCTTCGCCCAAAACATTATATGCATACAATTTCGATCTCAAGCTCACAAATTCAGTCATTATTTTGCCGTTGCATTCATCCTTCATCAGGCCTAATACTTTTTTATTTTTTAAAAGAATTCCATAAACATTATCTGGAGGATAATCTGAGGTTTAAAATTTATAAATATCCCATTTAATGTATTCGTAAAAGTTGGGAACAGTGAAATGATAGATGAGACTGTCTGTGTCTGTATATAGTAATTTTGCACAATTTCCAAAATTTGAAGAAAAAAAGAAAAATTTGAAGAAAATTTGTGTTTTATTCATTTCAATAATGACCATATCCTCATCAAATATGGTGCAACTATGGAAATTTGGTTTAGCAATTAGAGCTTTCGCACCATATCTCCCCTCCCATTTTGTTACTAGCCTGACATCTTTGTGCTTCCTGACGTTTTCCATAGTCTTTCCAAAGACGGAATTGTTCATCAATTTATGGAAATTCTTTTCAAATTCGTTGGTTGCTCTTTTTTATGTGCTGTATTTAAATCAATGTATTCTTTTAGCCATGCCTTTTGTTTGAATTTTAGCACTCGATGAATTGTTGTTAGTTTCATGCCTAATTTCAATTACATTTTTCGATTTCGGTAATCTAGTACATAATTTTTCCTTGACAGCAAATTGGTTACTAACTTTGGAATCGTACATTTTGAACCAGGTGGCACAAAGTGTTCTGGGCATAATGGAAGGTCCTTGTGCAAATCGTGAAGCTCTTCTGGGTACTCTAGATGTACTTCAAGAATATAACCTTCAGGTGAATCATCAGGCACATTAAAAAAATTTGGATTATTTTCCAAATTTTCCAACCATTCAAAATCTTGATATGGCAAATATTCACTCATAGCTTTACCATACTGATTGTTGATGTCAAAGTGAAAAATATATGACTCTGGATCGGATGGATTAAAATCTTCTCCCATAAATCGATTGTTTGCTTTTGCAAATCTATTGGAGCATTGTGAAACACCACCTCTGATTGCTTTCTGAATTAATAGTAACATTTCTGTATCAGTTAGTAAATGCAGTTCAATTCCTGTGTGCTTTAGCATTGCAACAAAAAAAGTCCCGGTGCTGTGTAATAGTGCAAAGGGCGTAATTTATATGTTACAAAACAAGTTTTTCTAAAAATTTCAAAAATGTCTGCCAAAAGTAAAACATCGGTTTTGAGGTACAGATCTGAATACTGCCCTAAATTTTTCAATTTAAAAGTTTCTCATACTTTACACGCATGTTGGTAATCTTCATCGGAAATGTGGCAATCATTTAATTTTGAATAGAATGCCTCTTTTGGAGGTAGAATCTTTTCTTCCAATTTTTGCCAACTGTCAATGTAGTCATATGGGAATACACCTTTTCTCGTTAACAGATTTAATTCACTGTCATTTTTGCAAAATTTTCTCGTAATTGTTTTTTCACTCTCATTGAGATATGAGGACAATTTTTCTAGACTACTTGGCACGAATCGGAAAGAATCGATCAATCTGAGTTTGACTTTAGTATCTGGAACATCTTTCGTAAATGAGATATATTTTTCTTTATTAATTGGCAGTAAGGAGACATGTCCCTCAAAACTTTTGGATAACTCTTTTATGTATTGTATTTTATTGCTCTCCCTTTTACGGGTTTGACAGCTCCGCTCCCTTTACATCTTTTAAAATTTCACTTAACCACTATGCCTTATGCCTAACTTAACCTAACTTAACCTTTAATCACTTCGCTTTCTTATTATTTAATAACTCTTACATATTATCTTACAATTGCGCGAGACCTTCCAGGGCTTCCATTTCTCTTCAAGCTTTTGTAAGTTACGCAACACTAATTTTCCTTACATATTTCTTTGTATCAATTTTGGTCTCAGTTTTGGTTTTTTCGACCCCTTACATTCTCTCTTTCCTATTCTCTTCTAGACTCTTCATCCACTTTTCCCCTTGTCCACAACCGCTCAGTATCTATCTAACTCTATCTACCACGCTCTTTCCCCCTTCCTTTTCCCCTGTACATCTCCCCAACACGTGCTCCCATGATTCCCTTTCATAACCACATACTCTACACATTTTCATTTCTTCACTCATCCAATATTTACACTCATTCATTCCTTCTCCCATTCTGAAACGTACCAGCCTGGACCACCTGCACTCCTTTTTTAACTTTCCTAAATATTCTGGGACCCCTTCCATCTTAACCAATTTATACCCTTTATTGTATTTTGACTCCATAATCTTTTCCCATCTATTCTCTTCCTGCTCCTTGATCATTTCTCCTTCTACTTCCTGCCACTCCCTCCCCTCGTCACACATTCTCCATTCCCTTCTAACTTGCCATCTCTCCTCCTCCCATCTTGAATGTCCCGTGTTTCCTCTCCTCTCTCTATTTAATATTTCCTGCAGGCATACTTGAGCAACTTTGCTACCCATACCACTCTTAAGTCTCTTCAAAATTCCAGACCCTTTTCCTCTGCCTTATCACCAATTTCTCTCTCCCTGTTTCTTCTCTCAACATATATCATGGGCAGTCCCAGCTCACTCCCATAACCCATCTCAGAAATCTCTCTGGCATTTTTTGTTCTTTTTTGTACTCCTTCCACCCCCAAATCTCCACTCCATAACACATCACAGACCATACCAGTGAATCAAACAGCCATACTCTCATCTTCCAGTCCTCTTTGAATCTTCTTTTTCTAATCCCCCACACTTGACCCATCACCTTACTTGCACTTTCTATCCTTTTTTTTAACTTGCAGATCGTTTCCACCTCCCGCTTCGAACCAGAATCCTAAATAACAAAACTCCTCTACCATTTCCACCCTTTTCCCATTTATCTTCCATCCATACTTTACTTCATTTTTTCTCTTCCTGAAACATACTATCTTTGTCTTCGTCACATTCATTTTCAGGTCTTTCTCTCTTACATACTCTTCTAATCCTTTTATTAGCAAGTTCATTCCACTTTCATTTTCTGCCAGGAGCACCACATCGTCCGCGTACGCTAACGAGTATATTCTCTTATTTCCCAGAACTATACCCCCTTTACCTTTTTTTCCATTTTCTCTTCTAGGTCTGCTAACAATATACTAAACAATAACGGACTTAGCGGGCACCCTTGCCTGAGACCCGTCCCTGTCCAGAACTCCTCTCCTTTCTGATCCCCGATCTTCACCCTAGTCTTCGCCTCCGTAAAGACCTCTTTTATCCTCTCAATCAGCTCTTCGTCCACCTCCCTTTCTTTCATTGCCTTCCACAAAACTTTCCTATTCACCGAGTCAACAGCTGCCTTAAAATCTACGAAGAGTGCTACCAATTTTCCTTTTTTCTGGCCCAGATTCCTGTTGACTAGATAGTTCAGCACGAAAATGTTATCCACTGTCCCCATCCCCTTCCTGAATCCTGTTTGATTATGTGGAATACTTCCTTTCTCTTCTACCTGTTCTTCTAATCTCTTTCTAAGCACCTCTGCGTATATTTTATACGTTACTGGTATGAGAGTGATTCCTCTATAATCTTTCACTTTTCTACCCCCTCCTTTCTTTAACAAAGGGACTACCAATCCTGTTCTCCACTCCTTCGGCCATCCTTCTCCTCTCCATACTCTATTACATACTTCCCAAATCTCTTCTCCAACCCTTCCTCCGCCAAATTTCAACGCTTCATTCTCCATCCCATCCTCTCCTGTCGACTGGTTTCTTTTTAACTTATCAATTGCTTGACTCACCTCCTCTCTAGTCAACTCATTTGGACTTCCATGTCTCTCTCCTTGATCTTTCTACTTTCCCCCCTCACCTTGCTAACCACCCCTCCTAGAAATTTCTTGAAATATACCGTCCATTCATCCATACTTATCTCTTAATTGATTCCTTTCCATCGACTCCTTTCTCTATTAATCACCTCCCATTCTATTCCTTCCCTTATTGCTTTCTCTACCTCCTCCATAAACCTCGCCTTCTCCTCTTGTCTTTTACATCCAGTAATTTTTCGTGTTCCCTTTTCCTTTTATTATGCTCCTTTCTGTCTGTCTCTCCTTTTCTCCAATTCCTTAACGATAACTTCATACGCTCTTTACTCTCCATATATTCCACATCCCACCATCCTCTTTTCTCCCGCCTTTTTTCCTCACTTGGCCTAATTTCTTCCACTATCTTCTCTACCCTTCCCCTCATCTCACACAACATCTCATTCTTCAATCATCACATTCTCTTCTTCCATTCTTTCCGTATATTCTCTTAGCTTATCTACTCCCCATTTGCCCATTTTTGCTTTCTTCCCTGTCGCCCGCTCCTTCTTCCTTCCTTCTTTTCTCCAATTCCCACATTTCAACGTTGCAATGACCGGGAAGTGTTCTGACCCTATTTCGTTCCCTACTTCCATTCTCACCTTTCTCATCCCCTTCCGAGTTCCCATTACAAATGAACCATCCTGTTTCTCTCAGAATTTCCAACAGAGTCCTACCTTCCTGTTCCACCTGTTTGTGTTTCGATTTTCTCCTGAAAGTCTCACTCTCTTCATCCCATATTTCCCCTCCCTGTTCCCCCGTCCAAGCATTCAGATCACCTCCTATTAACACCAATTCGTCATCCTTTTTCGCCACCCATTTCCCAATCACACTCCAACCTTCTTCTTCTCCCCTTCTCCTGTAAACGCAAACTATCCTCACCTTTCTTCTTCCTATCTTCACCATTCTCGTCATTACTCCATCCGTTTCCTCAAATCCCATTTATATTCTTTTTACACCCACCAATTCATTCCTCACTCTTGACACCATACCCCCTTTCTTTCTTCCCTTTACCTTCTCTTTCTTCGCGTCTTGCATCTGCCACATATATCCCTTGGGTAACTTCCTCTTCATTCTCTTCCAATCCTTCTCATCTACCCAGGTTTCACTCAACATCACTACATCCCATTTCTTCACCTCTTCCCAGAATCCTTCATCTTTATTCATTAGCCCTGATACGTTCCAAAACGCTACTCTCACTTCTTTCTTCCTTCCTTTCTCATTTCTTCCGTCATTATGTCCCCTCCCTACTTTTGTGGAAACCCTGTCCCTCCGCCTTCTCCTCCTGCTTTCCTTTCACCGTCTACTGTTTCCATAACCTCCTGCATTATATCCTTAGTCTCCACTTCTTCCCCTCGTCGCCCTCCTTCTTTCCTTTCGCCCTCTACTGTTTCCATTACCTTTTCCCTTATATCCTTAGTTTCCACATCTTCCCCGCGTCTCCATGGATCCTCCCTACACACTTCACTCAGTTTTTCTTTCTCATCATTCCATATCCACACATTCCCATTTATCCACATCCTGTCTTTCCCTATCCGTACCGTGTTCCCTATCACTCTTTCACTTCATCCTCTCTGTTTCATCATCCACTTTCTTCTTCCTTCATTCCACGTCATATCCTTCTCTATCCTTTCTTCCCTTCCCTTTAAAGCTTTCTTCTTCCTCAAGATATCAACTTTTTGTTCCTCATTTTTCACTTTCACTATGTACATACGTGATTTACCTTCAATCTTCCTTCCCACTCCATTTACCTCTTCCACGTGCACTTTTGCCCCAATTTTACCCATCAACTTTTCCACTTCTTCTCTTCCTGATACTTCACTCCTTTTATTCTCTCTCCTTCTATTGCCCCTTCATCCCCTTTCTTTATATCCTCAGACTTATATTCCAGCTTTCTCACTCTTTCTTCCAACTTGTTCATATTAGATTTTCTCTCTTTCTCACTCATCCTTTGATTTTTCTCAGTATACTCCAACTGCTTCCAAACCTTATCCTTTTCTTGCCGCACGTCAGATCCCATTCTTCCCACTTCTCTCTAACTTTCCTCATTTCCTCCCAAACCTTCCCCCTCGCTTTTGCATGCCATTCAGACCTCAAATTGTTTCCTCTCTCTAAACCCTTTAATGAGATTTTCCAGGCTCTCTAGATCAAGTTTTCCTTTTGCTTTATTCCTCTCCAGTGGAGACTTTTTTTTCAACTTTTTCCGCAACTTCTCATCTCCCTGCTCATATCCTTCTTCTTCCCTTGATCTTTTACTGTCTTCCGTCTTATCCCCCTCATCGCTTTTATCCGTAATCCCCCCCCCCCCTGCCTCCATTTATCAAAAAGTTGTCTCGATCTTAAACTACTAGCTCTGGATCTATTATGCAGTTCTCAATTTGACGGCCTATCTCGAGTCCTTCTGTCAGATAGTCCCCCTTCCTTCTCTCCCCACCCGAAGTTCCCAGGCGTAGCATACTGAACCTCGCCATCATCACTATCTCCGGCAGCACACTTACCGCTCCCTGTTTCGCCGGTCTCAGTGAGATCATCAGCACCGGGGTTGTTGTCTACCTGCTGCCCTCTGTCGGACCCCACTGGGCTCATCGCAACAAACATGCTGGCCTATCTTACCGATTTGCTGTCCTCTATCTTCTCTCTCACTTTTCCGTCCTCGACAACTAACCTCCAAATTAACACTTTTAAATTTCCTCCTCACCCTTTCAACCTTACAAAACAGCCCCCCCCCCACACACTTCCACACAACCCCTTCACTACACTGACCACCCTTACCACCTTTCGCCTCAATCACATCTCCACGCTCGTCGCCAAAACCAAAAAAGATAGCACAGAAAAAGCACGCGTACTTTACCATTCGGTACCGGAAACGGAAGTCGGCTAACTCTTTAATGAAAAAGTATGAGTCCTAGCCAGATAAATTATGGAAAACTACTGGAATTACATGAGAGTCTTTGTAATTGACGTTGCAGCTTCCGTGTGCTGGACCACGGTACTTACCTGTGCAGTGGCAGTGATCGCGATGTTTGACGTCATCTTTCTTCAATTCTTTTTCAAAAATGTGACATACTTTAGCATTTAGAAAATCTTGTTTTTGCTTTGCTGTTAATTTTTCCATTGGTACGGGATTTTGTAAACGAGAATTTACTTCAACTGCTAAATCTTGTAATTCTTTTACAAACCATGCAATACAGTCTTTTTCACGACAGACTTTAGGTTCTGAAGTTGAATCTTCGAAACTGCACTTTGTATAATACGCAACACTAATCGGGATATGCTTTTGATACGCCAGTTGATCTATTTGTGAATTTGTAACAGGCTCCAGCAAACATTCAATGTCTGCATACACTTTAAATGGTACATTTTCCTTGTATCTATAGTTTTTAAATTTTAATATGTTCCCACTCTCCTCTGTTGGGAGTATGACTCTACAATTATTTAAATTTACACAATCAGCTCTGTGGTTTATTAGAGATTTTTCAAATTTAAAGTGGCACAAGCACCTATCACAGAACCATGTGCGACACTTAGAATTTGTAAACTGTGATTTTATGAGTCGAGATAGATTTTTAATCCATGCGAAGTGATACACTGCATTACTTTCGCTGCCATCAAAATCCGTATTTTCAATCATTAAAAGGCGAATTGTGGGACATCTCGATTTTTCATTGCTTATATACAGAGAGACATTCTCATCTTTTTTCCTATTTTCTTCATGTTCTATACATTCATATTCTATAAATGCAGACTCTAGATCTTGCCATCCAAGCCCTCGTTGACACCAGTTCCACTCTTCTGCATTTTTTTGAATATCCTGTTTTTCGATGTTAGTAGGCCAATGGTTGCTTGAAGCTTATTTGTTTCACCCAGAGATAAATGCTGCTTTCCCTGTCGCAAAATTTCATTCAGCCTCCGAATATCTTGGGTGCATTGATGTGTCCAGTATGCGATCTCTCAAGTTGTTGCATTTTCATGCAAAATTTAATATGCATCGTCATAAATCCGGATAATCTTCTTACAGTCCAATGAGTCCATTTTCGAATATTATTATCGAAATTCTCACTGAACGATATGTGTGTCAAACACTTCAATACACAACACTAGATAAGTATGTTGGAAATTACAAGTCTGTTAGCACTTTAGTTGAAATTGTTCGCATGGAGGTTTATATGCGACTGAGGAGCTCAAGAGGAAGTAGCTTCTTTTATAGACGCTCACCCCCTCTACCAAATTTCTGGAGACTTTTGCGCAATGTTGCCAGATATTGCATTATATGATGCAACAAAGTTCTGGAAGATTCTAAATTATAATCGACACGTTTGGGATATAATTTTTTTGCAACGCAAAATGTAATGCGTCATTGAAAATAACCTTGAACTTGTTTACCAAAATGCTTTTCACAAATTGCGCAGTATGATTTGATGACGTCATCAAGAATGTTCTCCAATATAATATATCTACCTCTTTGAGTTATAGAAGGTTCTAGACTGCAGAAGAATGTTTTTCACGAATGATTTGCGCACTAAATAAAGACATGAATTTTTAGTTGAATATGTTATCTATAAGGGAGCAATAAATCAAATTTATAGACAAAACAGGATGTCATGCATAGCCCTCCGTATCAAATTTCATCTGTACACCTGCACCTTTTTGCGCATCAAATAAATAAAGACAGGAATTTTTTATTATATATTTATCTATAAGGAAGCCATAAGTCATCCTTTTTTTTCTTGCAATAACTATAGGTCGCAATAGAAATTGCCAGGACAAAGCAAAATATGAACTTGAAAGTATTTACGCGACATTCTTGAGATAAGAAGTAACCATGATGCTGTCTGTATGAATTCAGAATTGCGCAGTATTATTTTATGACGTCAGCTGTAGAATGTTCTCGATGTCCGCAAAGTAGGTCCAGTACACCTCTTGTATCAATGTCGGTAAGGTAGGAATGCATGATGACGTCATCAGGACCCTCGAGAATGTTCTAGAAGCTTAGCACGGACATGAACCACTTTTCTAGCAAAATTTAGCACGGACACGAACCACTACACATAGAATATTCTCGACGTGGGTAAGGTAGGAATCTTGAGTTAGAAACCCCCTTACTCATCTACTTTATTGCGACAATTCTTGTTTATATGGTGCGAACTTTTGAAATTAGCAAAAAACAGTTTAAAAAATGCAAAGGCATCTTATATGTAGGATCTGATATCTATAATGGTGTATAGTAGGATAAGGAAAAGAAAATTTTTAGACAAAAAAAAGATTGAGAGTTGAGATACAAAAAAAAAAGGGTTTCAGGTAGTACTCGCCGTTGTAATTTACTATTAGAATGGTATTGGTAACGAAAAGTTATAAAACGTGGTAAACTTATAAACAACTCATAAAGTTAAAAACCATTTTTTTACCTATTAATTTTTTTGAGCAGACCAATTAACATAGTATAAAAGTTAATCTTGGGATGAGAATAATTCACTGAAACATGAATGTTTAGTTTTCAAAATTAAAATATTCTACTGTTCAAACAATTTTTGTTTAAACAATGTATTTAATAATGTCTCTTGCAACAACAACAAAACTAATAGCGTGATTGGATTCTATGGGAAAAGTTACATAGAGTCCATGTGTTAGACTTCGACAGTTTTTTTCTCGACCCGTATTTGTTATATAGTTTAATTAAATACTTAAGAAGATGAATCAAAATAATTCAAAGTCTTATC
Organism: Andricus curvator; assembly: GCA_932195095.1. Classification (NCBI taxonomy): domain Eukaryota; kingdom Metazoa; phylum Arthropoda; class Insecta; order Hymenoptera; family Cynipidae; genus Andricus; species Andricus curvator. The sequence continues at coordinate 150,124 of CAKNYM010048947.1, forward strand.
AACTCTATCTTTTTGAAATTGAACAATTACTTAAATATAAGTAAATATTTGCGGTCAAGAATTACATCATATTCTTGAGGCTAAGAAAATTTCTGGATCATACTTCTATCTGAAAATGATAAGCATATAGTTTTTTTTCTACAAAATTATTCATAACAAACAGAAATATTAGAGTGGTCCAAAATAAGCGACAGTTTAAATTTTCACGGGCAACTGGAAATTCGGATAGCCCATAGGCAAACTAAAAATATGCCTATTTTTTTGTTTTGCCGTAGAGTCAATTTTCAGCTCTCACAAATGTTTTTAAGATTCTTGTCAAAGTGATGAAACTATGAGTACACTCTAAAGATTCACCTGCGTAGTCTCTGGCCACTATTCTGTTCTTCGTTCCTGTTATTATTACGCTTTTCTACCTAGAGACCTACAACCCAAAACTTCATCACTTGGGACTTGAGGTCTTATTGTTTTGCCACTACCGTTAGGGTCAGTATGTATTTCGAGTCACCAACAAAATTCGACTCGGCGAGGTTTATTGCACTCGCCATAAAGGCTTCACCTATTAACCTACGGGTGAACTAAAAGTAAAATTATCAGTTCTTTCCCATTTTTCAAACCGTTTTTTCTACTGTAAATCTTTGACCATTTTAGTTGTTCCTTCCCAGATTTATTCTGAGAGGTTGAAAGTATACTCTGTACAAATTTCATTTCACACAAACTTAACCAAAGCGTGCAATAAGTCTGCAAATATTGCAATTTTGGTAGAATTTTCCTTATCGTAAAATTATTACATAAAATTAATAAAATATGGAAAGTTCACAAAATCCATTTTAAAATCTCGGAGGAAAAATAACTCCAAGATTGAATAAACTGGTTCATAATTTATTATCAAAAATTGAACTTGAAAAAGAAGTTGCATTTTTACGTGTTGAACTCCTTAAGAGGAACAATTGCTGCGATAGAGCTGAAAAATGACGCGCAGGAAATCTTGAGAGAAGACTTGGAGCTCGACTTGGAAGAACTCAAGGCAATCTCTCACCAATATACCGTTCGTGAGAAATCTTGGAAGTATTTGGCTACGTGTGGGCAGAGATGAGGTGGTGTGGAGCAGTCTGACATACGCTCGTATGCGTGGAACGAACAGCCGACTGAATCCGAAAGACGCCGAGTTTAGCCGAGTCTATAGAATCCCACACGTGAGTTCTGATTAGTGTTGCCGTTCGAGACGAGGAATGGCAAGGAACAGGTCGAGGAACGCAAGGAAGGATAGCTCGAGGCCTCGCGTTTCGAGGCAAAGCAAGGCGGACAAATTTCAAGGCCCTGAAAACTCAAGGCCTTGCCTTAGCCTCGTCTTGGAGGCTTGAGTTTCCTCCAGCAGATGTGGATATTTTCCGACCACCTGGGAAGGGATAATAAATTAAAGCTCTCATAGGGTGACTTTGGATGCAAGTAATAACACCAATCCCAATGTAGTAGTGATAGTTAAATACTGTACTTAAATAATTAAGAAACAATTTGCAATACAAAATTATAATTAGTAACGATTAAAACCTAATTCTTTGTTAATAAAGTTTTTTCCCAACAATTTATTTTCATAAAATTTTTGTTTCAACAAATTTTTTTTCAACAAAAAATTGTTTCAAACCTTTTTTTCCAAACTTTTTTTCGTAAATTTTTTTTACCTAATTTTTTTCATACCTTTGTTATTCAATACATTTTTTTTCAAACCATTTTTTGTACCAAATTACAAAATTTTTTGTTTCGAGATTCTGTTACGACTTAAATTAACGTCTTAATAGGTTACGAAACCCTTCCTCGTAGGCGGTCTTCTATCACACGAGTAAACATTTTTCATAAGTAGTCGGCAATTTAATAATATTTAATCATGTCCTTTGTTTCGATTTAAGGAGCAGGATGCTTCTGCCTCAAAAATAGTTTAGCCTGCATACATTTGACAGGATGCGTTTCTTCCATTATCTATCAGGAGAACCTTTTAAACAATATTTTTAAGAATAAAAACAGTGGGGCGTTCCGAAAAATATTTTTTTTTATGTTTTTAAAACTTGATGAAAGAAATTAAAAAAGATTTTATGGAAAACCCCAACCTCTTTTATTTTTTCCTATATTCTTTTTACAATTTCAGCTTATACGAGGAAGATATCGCATTAGTTTTGAGCCGGCTGAGTCATTTTTGAATGCCAGGAGAATATTTTTCCATTAAAATGTAGTTTTTGAATTTTTATCGTACAAAATGAAAGATATCACAAAAGAACAATAGTTATTTTTCATAGAACTTTTTGGAACTCGCAAACTTTTATCTAACATTTTTCTCGTCTGTCGTTGGTTGCAAAAAATGTATAAAATTATATTGTATAAACGATTCTCCTGGCCACCACATTGATTTAAACCGCATAACAATATAAGGGAAGATTATTTAAGAAATTTTTTAAGAAAATCGACTTTTAATTTTATCAAAATAAACCGCCGCGATTGTATTAATTTTAAAACTTTTCACATTTTTCCGGTGAATTATGAAATAAGACTATAAATTCAATTATAATAACAAAAAACACGAGAAATGTCTCCATTAGATCAAACGTTATAGATGCTTAAAGAAAAGATGTTGGGTCTTTTTGAATACAAAGCACAAAATTAAAATGCGCATAACTTGTTGAGACTTCTTTTTTTGGAAACACGAAAAAATATATAGCGCCTAATTTCATACAAAAAAAATCGTATTTGGTTCTCGAGAATTCTGCGACTTCAAGCGTAAAACTAGAAGCTGTTTCATTTGAGACGGTTTCGGACTGCTTCATACATTAAGCGTATTCAATTTTTCAACTTTTTTGGACAAATTACATATCCCGGGAATCGTGAAAACTTGTACGTTCCAAATATTATATTTACATATCGGTAATTCAAAAATTAAAAAAAAAATGGATTCGTATTTTCGTCCAGCTTACAGAAAATACCCCTGCTGAGAAGAACCGGGGAGGCTGACGTCTCAGATTACGGGATTTTAGTTCAATCCTGAGAAGGGTCAGGGAGGCTAGATCCTCAGAATACGGTATTTTCATTCAATGCTGGTGTTTCCACATCTGGCAGTATCAAGGCGCCAAGACAAGCCCAATGCAAGGCCTCGCATTTCGAGGCCTCGGCATTTTCAAGGAAGACCCAAGACGATAAATTCAAGACGGCAGGTAAGGCTCGTCTTGTCTTATCTTGAAAACGTCGAGGCCTCGCTTGACGGCAACACTAGTTCTGATCGCGAGCAGCGTCGGAAGTCTGGGAACTCCCGGCAATCTCAACGAAATCTTGGAAATCTCTACAAGAATTCAATACAGAATCCCGCATTCACAGTTTTCAGATTTCCAGATTTCGTAGCGAGTAGTCCTTCGATTTCCAGCTAATTTAGTTGGTTCAATATCACAATTAACCTTACCAAAAAAATTATTGAAGATAAAATTACTTTCTCCTACATTCAAGCGGCAGATTCTCACCTTTTTTTATAGAAATTGTTATTAACAATTACGCAAATTGTTATTTACGTTCTCATATTCAGTTTTTGAATCACTGTGTAGCGTGTTAACTTACTCTACAGCGTGTACCAATTGAATATGCCTACCTCTCTTAAACATACTTAACTTCTAATAATGTCCTGGCTCGCCCAAGATTCCTTTGTTATACATTTCGAAGCTATCTGAACCCGTACATATCTTTCTTTCTGTAATGTTGGTTCGCCCGCATTATGGCTTGTAAGAGTGTATGGATGAAGATAATACTTGTCTTCTCTTATGCTTTTAATGCACGTTTGTAGCTAGGTGTATAGCAATTGAATTAAAAGCTTTCCTTGAGATTAGTTCGCTCATCTCCTGGCTCGCCCAAGATTCCTTTACTATACATTGCAAAGCTATTTGAATCGACAGATTCTTTCTTTCTGCAATGTTCGTTCACTCGCACTGTGGCTCTTAAGAATTTGTGGATGAAAGTGCCACAAATGTACAATAATTGAATTTTATCTTTTTATACTTTAAAGTCAAGTGCTCGCCAATAAAATATCCAAGACTTATCTTATGAAAATAAAGGATTTTACTTATTTGAAAATTTTAAGCAATGGTTCGCAGCACTGATTCTCTGGCTTACAATCAATGAATGTAAGACTGAGATTTGCCAGAGTATCAAAATGAGTTTAAATGTATTTTAAAAACGTCTTTATTTTAATTCCGTGAGTTTTAATTTATAGGCAATGTTCGTCCTATTTCAAATTTTTAAACGTATTTGAATCGAAGAAGTTTGATGATTCCGCCTTCGGGAACCCCAAAAAAAATTCTCTGTATGTCGCTAATTTATAGTTTCAAAAAAATATTTTAACAATATTTGGGAAAATACTTAACATTCTCATAAAAAGGAATAAGTATACAACTATAATAGAATAAAAAAAATAAAAAAATATTGCGAAAAGTAACAACTGTCAGTTTATTGTTAGTTTATTGTATATTGTTAGTTTATTGTCGGATAATTTCATTAAAAAAAACGCCTCTTTTGTATGTGAAAATGATAAATGTTAGTTTTTTTGAAAAAATGTTTTTAACAATCACATATATTATTTTTTAATTAATTTAATTGGTGAATCATCGCAAGAAAGGTCATTCCAACAATAATTTAAGAAAAAAGAATTTCTTTCTACGAGAAAACGGCCGGTTGGGACATATGTTTTTTTAAATTGTTATTGATAATCTATATTATTTATGTTTCATTAAGCTCAAAGTATATAAATGCTTTTGAAGACAATTGTGAATCACTTTTGGTCATAGAAAAACTTATTTCTTGAGAATTTGTTTATAAAAAAGTTGAAAAAAAAAACAGTAAATGTTAACTGATGCTAATTTTTCGTAATGAATTATTTGAAGCTTCTGAAAAATCTTAGCAATTACCGTGAAACAAACAATTTTTTCTATGAGAAAAAAACACTCGTAAGAATTTGTTTATAAAACATTGATAATAATAATTAAGTAAAATATTATTAGAATTATTTCTGTTCTATGAGTGCAGATGCAATAATTCCGGCTAATAGTGAGTTGTAAGGAACTTATAAGAATTTGGGAACTCTAGTGTAGAAGAATGTG
>CAKNYM010048948.1:0-66705 GCA_932195095.1 Andricus curvator
CGAAGCGCGCGATGAGAATGTGCCCGCGAAGCGGGCAGATTTTTTTTTTTAAATTTATAAAGAAGATTCACGAACTATAACATTGGCTTTGTGATGTAATTACGAGCTACGTATATTTTTACCCGAATTGGATTAGAAAGAATATTATATTTTAGCTTCGATATTATAAAATTGAATTATTAATTAATAGAATTGGAAATTTTCCTTGAAAATAAAATCAAAAATTCTTTCTAAATTAAAAAACATATTTCATTTCAAATGTAAAGCAATCGAATTGGACTGTGAGACTTTAAAAGATTTTAAAAGCTTCCAAGATATTATAACAAATTTTTTTCAGGATTTTAGGAAATGTTATCAGATTTATGTTATTTGATGCGAATTGGTAGCCTTTTAATGGATTTTAAAGACTTTATTTACAAGAATTTGAGAGGCTTAGTAGGATTATAAATATATTCTCGAATATGTCGAGTTATTTTTATGTATTATTATTATTTATGTATTATTATATTATTATATATATATATTATAATAATTATAATTATAATTAAATAAATATAATATATAAATATATAAATATATATATATATATATAAATATATAAATATAAAAATATATATAAATAAAATAATTATAATTATAATAATTATAATATATATATTATTTATGTATTTTTATTTTTATTATTATTATGGCCAACGGCCATACCACGCTGAAAAACTCAGTTCTCGTCAGATCACTGAAGTTAAGCAGCGTTGGACGCGGTTAGTACTTGGATGGGTGACCATTCAAGAATACTGACATGAGTGCTGTTGGCACATCGTGGGTGTGGTGAGCCCACACTTGTAGTTATTTATAACTACAAGAAAAACCTAGAAACACTACCCGAATCGGGTAGTGTCACGCCTACCCTGAAAGGGAAATGGTTTAATGGTATATATATTTTAACAAGCACAAATAGAGTTTGTATGCAATTTAGAAATAGGAATAGGAGGTGTAAGCTTGAAATATACTAAAAATTATATATATATATATATATATATATACCAATAGAATTAAGGATGACCACTAAAGTAAAAACGAAAGTATAAATCATCCTCATTTTTTCAAACAAGAGAAGAAACTGAGTAATGTTTTATCTAATAATTTGGATCTGAGTTACATAATCATTTACGTTCCAGGGAAAGCCGGTTTTATATTTTTTATTATCATCATTATAATTATTATGATTATTATTCTTATTTGATTATCAAACTCTTAAGGTGGTTTACAAAAGCGTTTCTATCAAATAAAACTATGCTGAAGACATATAAAATTGGAATCTATTAACCATTTAGTGAGAAAATTACTACAGTTTCTCAAGATAATATAACATTAAAAATATACGTCTCTAAACACAGTGGCAAAATCTTCTGGCGCTGATACATGGACATTTTAATGTATTAAATTAATTTTGATCTGACTTTGGACTGCAAATTGGTTTCGTAGGATTTCAGACATTCAAATATTGCAAGGTATTTTGGAAAAACAGAAATAGAATTTGGAAAAAGTAGCAATTGGAATAGAAGGCGGATTAGGTCGAATAATTTTTATCTGTGGTATAAGCTTGGAATATATGAACAACTAAAGATATATTATATTATTATATTTAACAATAAAATTAAGGGTGACTGCCAAAGTTAAAACGAAAGTATAAACCATCCTCTTTTTTTTAAACTAAAGAAAAACTGATTAATGATTTAATGAATAACTTAGTTAACAGTGTAAGAAGACACATACATTACATACATTGCTTAACTCTCAAAAGCGTTAATATCCAATAAAACTGTGCTGATGACAAATATAAGATTAGAATCTATTTACCCTTCCGTGGGGAAATCACTTGAGTTTCTCAAGATAAAATAACATAAAAGATACACGTCTTTAAAGAAAGTTCTCTTATTTCATTTCAGGTTATATTTTTTTATATTATAAATCATCTGATTTACACTTCCCATAAAATCCAAAGAAATCTTGTCAAATCCTTTAAATCCCCTTGAAATATGATGAGATCCTTCAGAATTTGATGGTATCCTTTAAAATTTAATTACATACACTGTTAGAAATGTCTGTAAAATTGCGACACATTTAAGGTACTGAAGTAACTGGAATTTACAAAATTAGGTTACTGAAAACGAAATTCAGTAATTTTTATAGTAACTTTCCTAAATTTTTATTAAACTACAGAAACGGTATCTGAAAATTACAAATAGTTTCCTAAAATTCCTAAATGGTAACAGAGATATGAGTTATCGTAACCAAAAGAAGTGCAGAGTTGCATGCGCACTCCTTGCTTCTCGTAATTGGCGGCAATGAAGTGCAAATGTTATGCTACAGTACAAAACGATGAAGCAAACCTATCTTTTCTATGTGAAATAATTCAATTTCGAAAAGGATTTGATCCAGGTTTTAATCGATTTTATCCACGTTTTAATTAGATCAGGGAACGAATATTGTTTGGTTCATTAATTTTAATATAAATTCACAGTGTATATTTGGCACAAAAATATTAATCATAGTGAGACTATATACGATCAAAGTTTATATGTAAATAACTACGTATATACGTATCTAGGTTATCTAATATACTCAATGAATGAAATATGAAAAAAAACTTTTTATCGTAAAAGATGGGCTTTGTTCATATATTTGACGCAATGAATGTACGTACTATTATAACATAGATACATAAAAAGTCATTTGTATTAACTTCACTCATATTTTCTTCCTATTTATATTCTCAGGACAAATATAGACTACATATTTGATATTCATATTAATGAACCGAAACAATTTTGTAACCCCTTGAAATTTCCAGTTACAGTAACTGAAAATTCTTAAACTGTAACAGAATTTGCTGAAACATGTGTCTGAAGCTTTATGCAGTTACTGTTGATAAAATTTCTGTCACAGTTTAAGGAAAATTTAGGAACGGGTTCTCTGCATAAAGCTTTAGTGACGCGTCTCTGAAAGTTCCTACTGAAATTTCTAACAGTGTACTTTGAAACTTCTTGAAATCTTTGCCCTATAAGAAATCTGATCAAGTTTTTGAGATTCCACTGAACCTGTTTAAACTACTTGGAAATCTCGATCAAAAATTACGTTACACTGGTAGAGAGCGGAGGAGGAGTTTGAGTCTATTCTTGTCTGGAAATTGATCGTTTATATCGGAAAGATGATACTAATTCACAATGCTTTTTGTTAATTTCATGAAAAAATAACACACAAAATGACATCAATGAATTATAAAAAATACAGTGGTCATCTATAGATAAAGAAAAATTGTTTTTCGTTCATAAAATTAATAAAATATATCAGATAAAAATGTGTATTGCTAGGAGTTCCTCATCACCTAACAATAATGACGATCAAAATTATATCTATTCGTTCTGGAACATCCACCCCGAATATTTGTTTATATTCCATGCTTATAAACTTAACCAATAATATCGAATCACACATTTTTATGATAAACTCCACCTTGTCGAAGAAAGCAAGTAATTTTATCGCCAAAATATTACTTTGAGAATTAATAATCGATAATAATATTATAATATTTTATATTATAATCCTTTATAACAAATAATATAACTCATCGATCCTCTTTAGCTTGCACGCACTCACACACACACACACACACACACACACGCACACCTGCGCACTGAATACTATATAGATACTAAGTGCAGGAAAGTTGTTTACCAAACAGTGGTAGAAAAAGATTCAACATTTGTTGGTTATTTTTATTGACACAGAAGTCTCAAAAATATCAATTCAATTGAAAATTCAAAGATAAACAATACAATGATGTTTTAATGTTTTAATTCCATTTTGATCCAACTTCGGGTTACAAGGATTATTATGTTTTATTTTACAATTTTTTATTGAATTAATGATACACATTCTGCAGGGAATCGCGATTTGCAACAATTTTAATGAAAATTTTCGGCAAGATTCGATGATTTTTGCCTACTGGACAATCCCTTATTTCAACTGGAGTCAAATTATCAACTGCTCGGCTTATCATATTTATTTTTATTCTCGAATGATTTTGATCTACCTTATATATTCCACGAAGAATCCCAGTATACTCCAGTATTGCAAAAACGTCACCATTGGATGTTGATAATACAATATATTCTCGGGTTGGCGCGAGCACAAATTTACCATATCCTACTAGCAATTGAATTCGTTTATCGGCAGGAAAACCATATCTTCGAAATTCGAATTGCCGATTGTGATTTGTCTGAGGAATAAGCCGAATGTATCCAAGTTGTGCAAGTGAAAATCCAAGTACCTCATGAGAAGGAGGCCTGCCCGGAGGCGACCGGGACCTGGCATCAACAGGAGCCTCCTGAGGTGGAGTCTGGTCAAGTGAATGCTGTCTGACAGAAGAAGAAGAACCAAGATTACGTTCATCATTGGTATTCTGTTCAGATTGTAGTGAATCGTAATTTGCAAAAGCTTTAATGAAAGTTTGTGGGAAGATTGGGTGATTTTTGCCTACTGGACAATCCCTCATTTCATTTGGGGTCAAATTATTAACTGTGCCGCTTATTATGTTTATTTTTACTCTTGAATGATGTCTCTCTGTTGCATATATTCCACGAAGAACCCCGCTATACTTCAATATTGCAAAAATATCACCATTGGTTGCTGATAATACAATATGTTCTTGGGTTGGCACGGGACTATATCTCTTTCCATCTGTTCGCCATCGAATTGGCGTACCGTCAGGAAAAATGTATCTTCGAAATTCGAATTGAAGGTTTTGATTTGTGCGAGGAACAAGCCGAACATATCCAAGTTCTCCAAGTGCATATCCAAGCACTTCATGAGAAGGAGGCCTGTCCGTAGGAGAACTGGACCTGGCACGAAGAGAAGGCTCATGAGGTGGAGTCCGGTCAGGCGGATGCTGTCTGTCAGAAGAAGAAGAACCAAGATGACGTTCATCATTGGGATTCCGTTCAGACTGTAGTGAATCGTAATTTGCAAAAGCTTTAATGAAACTTTGTGGGAAGATTGGGTGATTATTGCCTACTGGACAATCCCTCATTTCATTTGGGGTCAAATTATCTACTGTGCCGCTTATCATGTTTATTTTTACTCTCGCATGATGTCTCTCTGTCGTATATATTCCACGAAGAACCCCACTATACTCTAATATTGCAAAAATATCACCATTGGATGCTGATAATACAATAGGTTCTTGGGTTGGCAAGGGACTATATCTCTTTCCTTCGGCTCGCCATCGAATTGGTTTACCGTCAGGAAAAATGTATCTTCGAAATTCGAATTGAAGGTTCTGATTCGTGCGGGGAATAAGCCGAAGATAGCCAAGTTGTCCAAGTGAATACCCGAGTACTTCAGGAGAAGGAGGCCTCCCAGGAGGCGACCTGTCTCTGGCGCGAAAAGGATGCTCCTCAGGAGACTGAGGTATGCGCCGAGAAGGAGAAGAGCGACAGTGATCCGGACGGGAAGTATCAGGACAATCTATACTTGACTGCGAACTTAATTCTGCGGAAAGAAATAGACGATTCATGTTACTTGTTGAACAATTTTTGAAAACAGCTCGATACTTATTTCAGTAACATTTTAGGTTAAAAATTATTATAATGTCAAGGAACTGTATTTAAAAACAAAATCTCATTTGCAAATAACGTTCAGACCCTCTTTTAGTTTTAGAAGGGAAATGTGGAACAAGTATGATAAAATTATTATTTACCTTAAAAACGACTTGATACATTTTAACTTAATGTTTCGGAACTGTTTTTTTTGTAAATTCGTGGACATTCAACTATTTGATGGAAAATATTTCTTTCTAGGTTGAAAATTTAACTATTTAATTTAAAATTCACTAATTATTGTTGAAATTTAATTTCTTTTGGTCGGAAATTGAACTCTTTTTCTTGAAGATTCAGTCTTCTTTGCTTAAAACTTCAACTATTTCGTGACAAAAATTAACTATTTTGTTCTAAATTCCTCTCTCTTAATTCAACTATCTCCGAATAGATTCTTCTTTATGCGTTAAAAATTCAATATTTTGTTAAAAATTCATAGTTTTTGACGTCATGCACTGTAAAAACAAAGTGATCTTATTTAAAAATGCGACACGAAAAAATGATACCGTGAAAAAAATCTCTACTTTTACAGTGTAAATATACAAATTGATATTATATGACTATACGCCGAAAATGGAGACTTTAGGTTCGCTCCACAGGTCTGAGAAATGGTCGTATTAATGCATGTATTATGTGAAATATGATCAAAATTATAGATATATTATATTTTAATATTCACCAATAGAATTAAGGATGACCACCAAAGTGAAAACGAAAGTATAGACCATTCTCATTTTCGCAAAGTAGAGAGAAAACTTATTAATGCTTCAGTGAATAATTTGGTTAACAACTGTAACTGAAGAATATTCTATTGCACCATCAGAGTACAAATATATACATAAGTACCCGTTATCTCACATATATGTGAGATAACGACGATATTAGTGTTACGATTGTCCTTCGCAGATAATATCATTTTAGATTTTTTCTTATTATCGTTATAATTATTACATTTTCATCTCAAGTAGAAGGTATTGGTTTTATGTGAAAATTGAGTATCGCCAATTTCATCAAAATTCGACGTTTTTTGGACTCATCGATTGAGAAGTAATGGTTTTTACTTCGCTTTCTATCTGCCGTCGTTGTCTTTCAACACGGCAACTTTCGAAGAAATTTGCAGATTGGATTCTCTATAATAATATTTTCTTCAACTAAAAATATAGCTTTTGAATTTTTGGTTGAAAATTAAACTGTATGAGTAATCAAAAGTTTCATGTGAAAACTGACTATCGCGGATTTCTTTGAATCTCTATACGTCACAAAATCTGTTTCTAATCATTTTTTGACAGAACGCGTGCTTTTTGTTGTAATGGTAAAAAATAGCACCAAGCATTGGAAACATAAAATTTTTAGAAAAATGACACACGATACGGAAAAAATCGACAAAAGGCATTCACACCTTCTGTGTTAAAGGAAAGGACGAGTTCATTAGCCAGCTATTTTTACCAAAGTTCCTAGCTTATCCATCGAAAATTCATTCTAAACAAAATTTCATTTGCCAGAAAAACCATACGATATATGAAAAAAAATGTTAATAAGCAAAATTGTTCATCTCAAAAAGATCTACAAAGTTGGTAGGAAAATTCCATTTTCTATTCAAAATATGTGTGCGACAACAAAAATAGATAAAAAGAAAAGTCCTTCAAATAATCTAATACGGCAGAGAAAAATCAATGTCCAAATCGGCAGTTGTGAACTGAGGCATACTGTTCACAAATAATCACGTCTTGGAAATATTCTAACGGAAAACGAAAGAAAAAATTACAGTTTTCAAGGATTTTACCTTGAATTTGAATAAAGTATACACGTAATGAATGTGCCTGTTTTTCCCATTTTTTCGAAGCACAGAAAGAAAGAAGCCTTAGGAACCACAGCACACTGACTTTGTAACGTAATTATCAGTGACATACATTTTGATTTAGTTTAGATATTTCTATATTAAATTAATGGTACACCGACTGCAGAGAATCGTCACTTTTAAATAATATAATTTTGTTAAAATGGAAATTTTTCTTAAAAATGTAAATTGAAATTCTTTCTGAAATGGAAAAGATATCTAGTCTCAAATTTAAAGCAATCATATTTGATCGTGCGACTTTTTAGCTTTCGTTTTTATCCTACAAAATAACATTAAATGAAAACATACATTTTTCTGGAACAATGCGAGATACAGTCAAACGTTAATTAACAAATTTGGCCTTCTAAATTATATTTCAGATTTGTTTTGACCAATTTTGTATTTAACGCGTAGTATTTTTGTTTTATTTGTGAAAAATAACATTAAAAATAAACAAGTTAAATTTTTTAATAAAGACAGAAGGTACAATAAACTGCTTAATATCAAAAGTCCTTGCTAAATTAAATCTAAAAATTAGCTTTTCACCTTTCTTAGAAATAACGCGCACTTTTTTATATTATAAAAAATATTATAAAAAAATAATATTATAAAAAAAAAGTATGATTATAAAACTGTTGAGTTCATTCACAAAAGTGTATCTACCCAATAAAACTATGCTGATGACAATTATAAAATGAGAACATATTAAACATTCATTAGGAAAATTAATTGGCTTCTCAAAATGAAATAAGATTGAAAAAAGAAGTCTCTAAAAATTTTTTTTTTTCTATAAGGTTATATTTTTTTCATATAATGAATCATTTGATCTACATTTTCCATAAAATCCGATGAAGTCTCTTCAAATCCTTCAAAATCCCTTAAAGTATGATACAATCCTTCAATTTTTGATGATATCCTTTAAAATTTAATTAAATACTATAAAATCTTTCAAAATCTTTGCACTATAAGAAATATGAAAAATAAAAAGATAAAAAATAACTCCTTTTGTTTTTACACGTCCGTTCTAAGCATTTGCTGATATCCTTTTCTTTTATAAAATTAACCAATCATATCGAGTGACACATTTTTATGATCTACTGCAACTTCTCCATCAAAGCAAGCAATTTTAGCGCCAAAATATCACTTTGAAAATGAGTAATCGATAATAATATAAAAATAATATTTTATATTACAATTTTTTTATAATCATCAATATTACTTATCGTCGCTTACCAAATAATAACAGAAGAGGATCAACATTATTTGCGTTGACAAACTACATATTTTCAAAAATAACAACTCAATTGAAAATTCGAAAAAATATTACGATATCTTAATTTTCCAGTTTAATTTTGATCCGACTTCGAGTTACAAGGAATATTAGTTTCTAGTTTACGATTTTTTCACTGAATTAATGATGTACAGTTTGCAGTGAATCGTAATTTGCAAAAACTTTCATAAAAATGTGTGGAAAGATTGGGTAATTTCTTCCTACATGACATTCCCTCATTTAATCTAATGTGACTATCGGATTTTGATAACACAATATGTTATTGATTCGGCACAAGCATGAATTTACCACTCCATACTAGCAATTGAATTTATTTATCAGCAGAAAAAACATATCTTCGAAATTAGAATTGCCTGTTTTGATCTCGCTGGGGAATAAGTTGAATATATCCAAATTGTGCAAGTGCATATCCGAGTACTTAACGAGGTGGCCGGCCCGTCGGAGACGTGGAACTGGCACGAAGAGGAGGCTCCTGATGTGGAATCCGATCACGTGAATGTTGTCTGTCAGAAGAAGAGGAAGGACCAGAGTTACGTGCGCCATTGGAATTTCGTTCGAACTGCAGTGAATCGTAATTTGAAAAAACTGTAGTAAAACTGTTTGGGAAGATTGGGTGATTTTTGCCTACTGGACAATTCCTTTTTTCATCTGGAGTCAAATTATCCACTGCGCCGCTTATCATATTTATTTTTATTCGCGAGCGAGCTTTATCTGTCCTGTATATACCACGAAGAGCCTCACTATAATCAAATATTGCGAAAACGTCACCAATGGATGTTGATAATACAATATATTCTCGGGTTGGCCCAAGCACATAGTTCATATTATCTATTCGCATTCGAATTGGTTTATAGGCAGGAAAAACGTATCTTCGGAATTCAAATTGCTGGTTCTCATTTGTGTAAGGAATAAGCCGAACATGCCCAAGTTGTTCTATTGCACATCCAAATACTCGGTCAGAAGGAGGCCTGCCCGGAGAAGACCTGGGCCTGTCACGAAGAGAAGGCTCCTGACGTGCAATCCGGTCAGGTGAATTTTCTTTGTCAGAAGAAGAAGAACCAGGGTTACGTTGGCCATTGGGATTCCGTTCGGAATGTAGTGAATCGTAATTTGAAAAAGCTTCAATAAAATTGTTTGGGAAGATAGGGTTATTCTTGCCTACTGGACAATCCCTTATTTCATCTGGAGTCAAATTAGCAACTGCGCCGTTGATCATATTCACTTTTAACCGCGAATGAGTTCTATCTTTCCTATATATTGCACGAAGAAACCCGCTATACGCTAATATTGCAAAAATGTCACCATTGGATGCTGATAACACAATATGTTCTTGGGGTGGCACGGGACTAAAGCTCTTCCCTTCAGTTCGCAATCTAATTGGTTGATCAGCTGAAAAAACGTATCTTCGAAATTCAAATTGAAGTTTCTGATTTTTGCGTGGAATAAGCCGAAGATGTCCAAGTTGTCCAAGTGCATATCCAAGTACTTTAGGAGAAGGAGGCCTCTCAGGAGGTGAGCTGCCTCTGGCACGAAAAGGAGGCTCCTGATGAAAATTCCGGTCAGGTGAATGTTGTCCGGATGAAGAAGAAGGACCAGGATTTCGTTCGCTATTTGCATTACGTTCGGACTGTAGTGAATTGTAACTTGAAAAAGCTTTAATAAAAGTGTTTGGGAAGATTGGACGTTTTTCGCCTACTGGACAATCCCTCATTTCATCTGGAGTCAAATTAGCAACTGCGCCGCTGATTATATTTAGTTTCAATCGCGAATGAGTTCTATCTTTCATGTATATTGCACGCAGAACCCCGCTATACTCTAATATTGCAAAAATGTCACCAGTCGATGTTGATAACACAGTCTGTTCTTGGGTTGGCACAGGACTATATCTCTTTCCATCTGCTCGCCATGTAATTGGTTTATCCTCAGGAAAAACGTATCTTCGAAATTCGAATTGAAGGTTCCGGTTAGTGCTCGGAATAAGCCGAAGATATCCTAGTTGTCCAACTGAATATACTTCAGGAGAACGAGGCCTCCCAGGAGGCGACCTGTCTCTGACACGAAGAGGATGCTCTTCAGGTGCCTGAGGTATACGACGAGAAGGAGAAGAGCGACCGTGATCCGGGCGGGGAGTATCAAGACAATCTCTACTTGACTGCGAACTTAATCCTGCGGAAAGAAATAGAGAATTCATGTTTCTTGTTCAACAAATTTCGAAAAGAGCTCGATACTTCATTTTCCTCTTTTGTATGAAATACTTTAGAATCATAAGAAAATGTTTCTGTAAAGAAAAGCTGAGCCCAAAAGCTTTCAGGTTGAAAATAATTGAGGCTCACTGTGCTTTTATTTAACTGAACTCATTGCTTTATTTTTATTTTTGAATCCATTCTGAATCCGCTTAAATTCACTTGGAATTCTTATAAACTTCACAGAATTCTTTTGAATTCTTTTAAATTCAAAGGAACATAAGTCCCATTATTAATGCACGTTAGTCACTTTCAGATCATTTCAGTAAAATTTTGTATTTAAAATTATTATTATGTCGAAGAACTGTATTGAAAAACAAAATCTGATTTTCAAATAATGTTTAGAATATATTTCAGTCTTAAAAGAGAAAAGTGGAATAAGTATGATACAATCATTATTTTCCTTGGAGAAGATTTAATAAATTTTGATTAAATGTTTCGGAAATCATTAATCAGAAAATTTTGAAAATTTTACATTTGCATAGAAAATATGCCTTCCTAGGTTGAAAGTTTAACTATTTAAATTGTCGGGGCATATAAGCGGCCAATCCTCATTCGGAACATTCTTCAGGAGAACAGAAAAACTGTATCATTTGTTATTTGGGTGTAATTTTTTGTTAGCGTTAACAAAACTGTAAGAAAATATCATGAAATATAATATAACAAATAATTTTGAATCATTCCGAAACAATCCGATTCATTCCGAAATCTGTATCCGAAACAATCCAAATGAATCAAATTCAATCCGAACCTTTTATCATTCGGATTGAAAGTTCAGTATATATCAATCCGAGTTCGGATTAGTTCGTATTCATTTGGATTAAAAATTTGGATTGGATTTGGATCGAACGAAATGTAGAACTTTTTTCGGATTTGTTCAAATACAGATTTCGGAATAATTCAGAATCGTTTGTTTTGCATTCAAAAAAAACAGCATAAGGTTATCCTATTCAAAAATAGGACGCATAAAAAAATTTTCCGTAAAAAAAGAAATCTCTAGTTTTTACAGTGTAAATATACGAATGGCTAACACATGTCTATAAGCTGCAAAGTGGGACTTTAGGTTCGCTCCACAGGCCTGAGAAATAGATATATTCATGCATCTGTTGCATAAAAAATGAAAAATAAATTATAGATATATTATATAATTATATTCACCAATAAAATTAGCGATGACCGCCAAAGCGAAGACAAAAGTACAGAACATCCTCCTTTTCGCAATGTAGAGAACAAACTCATTAATGCTACAATAAATAATTTGGTTAACAACTGTATCTAAGGAATATTCCGTTGCATCATCAGAGTACAAGTATATACGGACGTAGTTGTTGTCTCACATATATGTGAGATAACGACGTTATTAGTGTCAAGATTCTCTTTCGCATATAATGATATCATTTCTAATTTTTTTTCATGATTATTATAATTATGACATTCTCAACTTAAATGAAAGGTATTGGGTTTATGTGAAAATTGAGTGTCGCCGATTTCATCAAATTTCGACGTTTTTGGATACATTGATTGGAAAGTAATGATTTTCACAATCTGAGATAAAACATGAAGCTTCGCTCACATTTTTGAGCGCGCGGCTGTTGGTTCTCGCGCTTAGCGCTCGACAATGTATTTCCACCACATTTCTGCGCAGGCCTTTTAAAATTGAAGGTCAAAGCATCGACAACTGTAATTTGGCGATTGTGAATTCTCTTTTGTTAAAGCTCCTTTGGCTTTGACGAATATATTCTCATCGCGTATCTCGTGCTTCGCACTCGATTTTGTATGATTTCAATAAATTTATATTATCACAATTCATAACATGCATTGGTATTGAAACATACTTATTTTTACTGTCTAGTTTTTATAATTAAAGAAAGTGCGCATTCTATCAGAAAAAAAAACAATTTTGTTATTAATAATTTTATTGCATTTTGTATCGTTTTTCCATAAATTTTATTTGTTTATTTTCAATGTTATTTGTTACGATTTAAATTAAAAATACGCATCCTAGCGTGATGTGGTTTTGAGCAAATGTGTAGATATAATTTAGGCGAACAATTTTGTTAAGTAAAATGTTATTGTAGCTTTGGTCTCCTTTTTCCTAAAAGGTAATTTTTTTATTTTTATAACAAGGGATTATAAAAAATTTCTAGATTTTTTTTGGTTGAACAACTTTGGTCTTTTCATCCCGCTATACTTTAATATTGCAAAAATGTCACCAGTGGATGCTGATAACACAATATGTTCTTGGGTTGGCACGGGACTATATCTCTTCCCATCTGATCGCCGACGAATTGATTTACCGTCAGGAAAAACGTTTCTTCTAAATTTGAATCGTAGGTTCTGATTTGTGCTGGGGACTAAGCCGAATATATCCAAGTTGTCCAAGTGCATATCCAAGTACTTGGATATGCAAGATATGGATATTTGGCAAGTTATTTATCGAGACAGAGAACTCAATTTAATAAATTTAGTTACAGACTGGACACTTGTTTCCCTATTCATTTTTCTATCGTTTTTTTTAAGAATTCACATTTTCCCCTGTTAACAAAAAACTTTTCCTTCTTTCCTAAAATGAAATGAAATGAATCAATAGAACCGAATAAGAATGTCCGATTATCTGTTCTTGAGAATGAGCTCTTTTTGGTTGAAAATTTACCTTTGCAGTATAATAATTCTACTGCATTCTAAAAAATTGATCCTTTTTGTCTTGAAATTAATGCTTCAGTCAATAATCTGCTTAACAACTATAAGTAGTGAATATTTCATTGCGTCATCTCACATGCATGTGAGATAACGGCATCATGGGCGTCAAGGTTGTCGTTCTGCAATACTTCTATCATTATTTTTTTTATTATCATCATTATGATTATTACATTAATCCCCTTGAAATATGATGAAATCCTTCAGAATTTGATGATATCCTTTAAAATTTAATTACATTCACTATTAGAAATGTCTGGAACATTGCGACACATTTAAGATACTGAAGTAACTGAAATTTACAAAATTAGGTTGCTGAAAACGTAATTCAGTAACTTTTATAGTAAATTTCCTAAATTTATATTAAACTAAAGAAACGGCATCTGAAAATTACAAATAGTTTCCTGAAATTCCTAATGGTAACAGAGATATAAATTATCGTAACCCAAAGAAGTGCGCAATTACATGTGCACTCCTTGTTTCTCGTAATTGACGGCAATGAAATCCAAATGTTATGCTAAAGTACAAAAAGATGAAGTAACCCTATCTTTTCTATGTGTAATAATTTAATATTGAAAAAGGATTTGTTCCAGGTTTTAATCGATTTTATCCAGGTTTTAATTAGCTGGTGAGTCCCCTATTTACGTCAAATAACACCCTCTTGGCGAGATAGGTTATGTCTATAATTTGTAATCGTTTTCTCGCTCATTGCTCTCATTTCCTGATTTACAACGTAGATCAAGGAACGGTTATTGTTTGGTTCATTAACGTTAATATAAATTCCTCATCACACCTTGTCGAAGAACGCAAGTAATTTTATCGCCAAAATATTACTTTGAGAATTAATAATCGATAATAATATCATAATAATATTTTATATTATAATCTTTCATAACAAATAATATTACAACATTTGTTCGTTATTTGCATTGATATAAAATTCTCAAAAATATCAATTCGATTGAAAATTCAAAGATAAAAAGTACAATGATGTTTCAATGTTTTAACTTCATTTTGATCCAACTTTAGGTTACAAGGATCATTATGTTTTATTTTCCAATCTTTATTGAATTAATGATACACAGCCTGCAGTGAATCGCGATTGGCAAAAATTTTAATGAAAATGTTCGGGAAGATTGGGTGATTTTTGCCTACTGGACAATCCCTCATTTCAACTGGAGTCAAATTATCAACTGCTCTGCTCATCATATTTATTTTTAATCATGAATGATTTTTATCTGCCTTATATATTTCACGAAGAAGTCCAGTATACTAAAGTATTGCGAGAACGTCACCATTGGATGTTGATAACACAATATATTCTCGGGTTGACGCGAGCACAAATTTACCATATCCTACTAGCAATTGAATTCGTTTACCGGCAGGAAACCCATATCTTCGAAATTCGATTTGCCGATTCTGATTTGTCTCGAAAATAAGCCGAATATATCCAAGTTGTGCAAGTGAATATCCAAGTTCTTCATGAGAAGGAGGAAGAGGAAGAAGAACCAGGATTACGTTTGACGTTGGGATTCGTTTCAGACTGTAGTGAATTGTAATTTGAAAACTCTTTAACAAAACTACTTGGCAAGATTGGGGCGATTTGTGTCTACTGGACAATCTTTTATTTCACCTAGAGTCAAATCATCAACTTCGCCGCTTATCATATTTATTTTTATTGGCGAATTAGTTGTATCTCTCCTATAAAGTCCACGGAGAGTCCTACTATAATCCAATATTGCAAAAACTTCATCATTGGATTTTGACAATACAATATATTCTTGAGTTAGCCCAAGCACACAGCTCACTCGATCTATTCGCATTGGAATTGGTTTTTCGGCAAGAAAAACGTATCTTCGAAATTCAAATCGCTGGTTTCGATTTGTGCAAGGAATAAGCCGAACATATCTAAGTTGTTCTATTGTGTATCCAAGTACTACATCAGAAGGAGGCCTGTCCGGAGGAGACATGGACCTGGCACGAAGAGAAGGCTCCTGCGGTGAAGTCCGGCCAGGCAAATGTTGTGAAGTAGAAAAACCAAGATTACGTTCATCATTGGGATTCTGTTTAGACTGTAGTGAATCGTAATTTTCTGAAGCTTTGATGAAACTTTGAGGAAATATTGGGTGACTTTTGCCTACTGGACAATCCCGCATTTCATCTGAGGTCAAATTTTCAACTGCGCCACTTTTCATATTTATTTTGATTCTTGAATGATTTCTATCGGTCTTATATATTCCACGAAGAATCCCAGTATAATCCAGTATTGCGAAAACTTCACCATCGGATGTTGATAACACAATGCATTCTTAGGTTGGCACGGGACTGTACCTGTTTCCTTCTCCTCGCAATCTAATTGGTTTACCAGCAGGAAAAACGTATCTTCGAAATTCGAATCGTAGGTTCTGATTTGTGCGGGGGATGAGCCGAATGTATCCAAGTTTTTCAAGTGCATATCCAAGTACTTTAGGAGAGGGAGGCCTGTGAGGAGGAGACCTGTACCTGGCACGGAGTGCTGGTTCCTCAGGATTTCTACTTGATGGCGAACTTAATTCTGATTTCACAAATCAGGCTCATGCTAGCCAAATGGCAGCAAAAAACGGGTTGTTTGGAAATATCTCGTTTCCAATACACTTTAGAGCAAAATTAGTTCCATAGAAAGTTGTAGAGCATACAATTTCCTATCAATTTTAAACCAATTTTTCTCATATTAATTGTTTACGAGTTATGGCAGATAAAAGCGGAGCGCTTTCTGCAATTTGTAGAAAATGTGTTTAAATAATATAATATATCATTAATTTATCGTACTATATACATATACATACAGTCGCACACGTACATGTGCAAGTATGTATGAACTTATCGATATGTATGGAATATCTACATTTACTCGTTTCCACATCACCTTTGAGGTAGAGTAAGTGAAGCGTTTCATTCAAGACATGGTATCCCCAGTAGGTCTAATCCCCAAGCTTTTTCTTTCATAAGAGCAGCAAAAGATGTTCATTGTATCCGATGTTAATTAATTAAGTTTTTGGTTTTAGTCTTGTAGAGCACCTGGATAGGCCTGGTAGACTTCTTTTTAAAGGCCTGGATGGGCCAGGTTGATTTATGTCTTCTTGAAGGTCAGCAGGATTTTCTTCGGGACCACCCTCCTCCTCCTCAGCTTCTTCTTCTTCCTCCTCCTCCTCTTCTTCTTCTTTCATTGATGCTGATAATTTGTTCAATATGTCGACTGTTCCAAGCTCCTCTTCAGTTTCCTCCTGCTCGTCAGAGTCTGCTAGGATTTCCGAAACGTTTTCGCAGGAGTTTCCGTTGGAAAACGAGAAGATGATGGAGCACTCCAAACCCTGCTTTCCTGCAGCCACATTTCAAACCGCATCCTGTTTTGCACTTACAGAAAATAAACTGCAATAATTCCTCTCGAGCCGGATCTTTTTTGGTTGTGACTGGAGTAAGTCCGTGTTTAATTCGCTGCCATCCCCATTCCTCTGGATTTTTTATATTTTCCATCCAGGCTTGGACTTGATGGTAGGTCCGTAACCAGTGTTTTCGGGCAGCGTCTCTTATCGGTGGCAATGTCTGTAAATTAAATTTACTTTTTTTTTATCGTCAAAAGTGAAGATAGCGAAGAAAGCCCAGCGTGGGATTTTCTAGAGAAGGTCCGTAGAGTGCAAGGATGAAATTTTCTCCTGGTATATTAACGAGTTTAGGATCTGCATTCGGGTCTTTGAATATTTCTAGATCCTTCTTCAACTGTCCGTTCTTTTGAAGTGCATTTATGAACTTCACTTTTCCTTTACCGTACATTGCAGAGGTTGTGTCACTGTTTCTGCTATATCTTCGTCAAACCGGAAACTTTCAGAAGAGTATGTTTTTTCATGAGCTTTACCTTTGCTCGGTTTTTTTAAAGAAAACTTGAAAAAAAATTGACTGCTCTTTTGCTGAAGCATTCATGAGAACTAGAAGATCTACGTCTTTACCTACGATGAATTCCGAGTCAAATGATGGAGTCATACTGATTGATGTGTTGACGGTCAGAGTGTCTGCATCTTCCGTATCTTGCTTCACTGTAAAGTTAGAATCCTAGAACTTCTTTCCCAGCATTGAGATCAAACGGATTTTTTTTTGTTTCGTTGGACAGAAATTTTTCTTGTGTGACAGTTTCCACCATCGACTCTTCAAAATGAATATCTGCACAAGTATGTTTTTTTGAGCGACGTAATCTTTCAACAATCTTTGTGCTCTTGCTGGTTGCATCAGGTAATTATCGATCAAAAACAACAATTGCATTTGCACCATAATGTGCCCGTACGTACTGCACGTAGTTCGGACAAATTGATGCAAACAAAATTCGCTGCGATGCCATACGAATCTATGTAATAGATATCCACCATCTATGAAATGGACGCTGCTTCCAAAATCCATGTCATCTGTGAAGGGCAAGAAAGCTTTGTAGAGAGATGATTTGACGCACTTAAGCATTCCATCATTAGAAAATGATGATAAAGGAAATGGGGCAAGTTCAAATTGCAGATGTTCTTCCAACTTTTCCTCTGATTGCTTGGCGATACACATTCTTTGAAACAATAAAACAGGATCGATGGGAATCGTAACGTCATCAATTTTGATGCTGCAGTTGGAGCCTGAAAGAGGAATTACTTTATCCTTGCGTTTGAACTTTACGGAGTCAAAATCTTGACCGATTATTTTCGAAATTTTAAAGATCTAATTCTAAATATCTAAACTCTAAAGTCTAAAGAATATTTTCACTGGCTTATACTTGTCGCTGAAAAAACCAGTTCTCGTTAGATCACTGAAGTTAAGCAGCGTTGGGCGCGGTTAGCACTTGGATGGGTGACCATTCGAGAAAACTGAGTGCTGTTGGCACATCGTGGGTGTGGTGAGCCCACACTTGTAGTTATTTACTACAAGTTATCAACCTAGAAACACTACCCGAATCGGGTAGTGTCACGCCTACCCCGAAAGGGAAATGGCTTAATGGTATACAATGCGGAAACGAGTCATGTAGATATTCCATACATATAGAAGAGTTCATATATACTTGCACATGTACTTGTGTGAGTGTATTTATGCATATATATTATGATGAATTATTGATATATTACATTATTCATACATATACAATTATATAATAATGATATAATAACGATAACACGAAATAATCTTTCGAATTTCAAGGTAAAATTTGACATTTTTTGCAAATTGCAAAAAAGTGCTCCGCTTTTCTCTGCCATAACTCGTAAACTATTAATAAGAAAAAAAATTGTTCTCTACAAAAGTGATAGGAAATCGTATAGTCTACAACTTTCTTAAGAACTACTTTTGCTCTAAAGTGCATTGGAAACGAGATATTCCCAAAAAACTCTACTTGACTGCAAACTTAATTCAGCGGGAAGAAATAGAGGATTCATGTTTCCTGTTGAAGAAATTTCAAAAAGAGCTTAATATTTTATCTTAGTTTTTTATATAAAATACATTAAAATCATAAGAAAAGGATTCTGTAAAGAAAAGTTCAGCCCCAAAACTTTCAGGTTAAAAATAATTAAGGCTCATGTAGGGGGTAATGTAACCTAGAAAACTCAAATCCATATTTGAGGCGGAAAGTCTCTGCGGATTGTGAACACTAGCGATAAATATGTTCCATTTTTTAAATATTGCATTTCCTAAGCAGCAGAAAAAAAAACAATTGACGCGATATTCAAAATAGAACAATTATTCCAACAGACAAAAAAGTGATAATTTTTATAGAGTTGTAATAAATTATTAGAAACCATGACACATGTATCTTAATAAAAAATATATTTTTATGAAAACACTAAAAGAAGGAAAAATACAACAAAAGTAAAATAATGACTCAACAAATTTCGAGATAAATAAAATGTCTGTTGGAATAATTCCCAATTTTGAATATCGCGCCATTTCTGTTTATTTTTCTTCTGCTTCTTTGGAGATGCAATATTTAAGGAATTTAAACTATTCATCACAAGTGTTGACGATCTGCAGGTACTTTCCGCCTCAAATATGGATTTGCGCTTCCCAAAAGGAGAAAAATTGCGCCCGATAATCATTCATTGCGCTAGCATTTGGAATTGATTTTGTCAGGTGAGTTTTCTAGGTTACATTACCCCCTACATGAGCCTTAAAAAATGCAACTATTTCGTGGCAAAAATTAACTATTTTATTCAAAATTCCTCTCTCTTGATTGAAAATTCAACTTTTTGTTTGTAAGACCAACTTTTTGGTGGAAAATTAAGAAATGAAGCTTAATATAAAATTATATTATGCACCAAGGGGGGAAAACAGGGATATATGAAGGCTATTATAAAGTAGAGACCATTTTTTTAAATCTCTACGTTTCGAGATTCGTTTATAATCATTTTTTGATAGAAGGCGTACTTTTTTATTTTATGGTGAAAAATAGCATAAAAAATTGAAAACATAAAATTTTTGAAAATCGTCACAAGATATGAAAAAAAAAATAGATAAAAGTCGTTCATCAAAAGAAAATCAAAAATCTGTTATACGACTTTTTTCTTTTCATTTTTTTTCATCTCTTGTTTGGTTTTTCACAAATATAATTTTTTATTTTAAATGTTATTGTTTACGATTGATACAAAGACTAGGTGTACTATCAACAAATTATTTATGACATATTCATAGCTCTTTTTTGGGTGAGCAACTTTTTTTTTTTTTAATTTTATTTTTGACGATTAAGACAAAAACTAAGCATTCCACCAAAAAATTAATAATTGCAAATTTATGGATCTCTTTCGGGTGTATACATTTTGTTCATTAATTTCTTTTATACCTTGCGTCGTTTTTCCAAAAATTAAATTTTTTTGTTAATGTTACTTTTCACGAATGAAACAAAAACTAAGCGTCCTTTTAAAAAGTGATTATTAACAAATTTGTAGAGCGTTTTTAAATGCACAATTTTTACTGTATCATCTTCTTCCTTATCTTGGATAGTTTGACCGCAAAATGGAACTTTTCATTATTTTTTTGTGCGATAAAAATTTGAATTTTCAATTTTTCAATAAAATTCAATAAGTTGCTCTGACAATCTTTTAGGGTATTCAAAAAGCAACATTTCTCTCCTGCCAACTTTTTTTTTATGTCGTACGTTGTTTGGCTTCAAATTTTCAAAACTTAAAAAAAAATTGTCTAAACTGTCCAAACTGTGCAATATAAGATAAAATATTATTAAAAAATGGTTCGTCTCAGAAAGATTTACAAATTTGGTTGGAAAATTCCATTTTCTGTTTAAACTATGTCAATAATCTAATAATTCTTCAAATAATTTAAAACTACAGAGAAAAATCAATATGAAATAAATAAAAAATAATAAAATGAGAAAATACGCGTGCTTTATTTTGTAGTGTCCAAATCAGCAGTTGCGAACTGAGGCACAATTTTTACAAAAAATTACGTTTTAAAAATATTCTAACCGAAAACGAAAGAAAAATGACAGTTTTCATGGTTTTTACCTTGAATTTGAAAAAAAGTATACACTTTATTAGTGTGCGCGTGAAGGGCAATGACCGACTGCAACACGTAAGATTTGAAATGATGCGTAGCCTAGTTTACTTTTGAAATCGGCCTTGAGCTGATATCATAATTTTTTGTTTTTCTGTAGAAAATTCTAGTTTTTTCGAATTTCTGACACTATGTGTGCCGCTAACTGTTCTGTGGAAAGGAGCAGGTGAGATTAATTTTTTATATAATTGCAAATTGTTTTTCACAAAAGTATATAACTCTTAACGTTCATAACTTCGTCAATAATTCGAGAAAATAATAAATTTTTCCGATTTACAGCGCATAAATATTGTGCAAACAAATTAAAATTGTTTACATAATTTCCTTGTTTCCTAAACAATCAAATATTACTATTAAAATTTGTTCATTTCAGTTTTTTTTTTTTTCATTTTTTGGGGCAATTTTCGGGCACAATGCAGGAGAATTTACAGTTTGTACAAGTACTTCTTTTTCCATTTTTTGGAAACACAAAAAGAAGAAGCCTTAAGAACCATAATACACTGGCTTTGTAATGTAATTATCAGTTACATACATTCTGTCCTGACTTCGGATTAGAAAAAATATTATTTTTAGTTCAGATCTTTATCTTTATAAATCACTTGAAATACCTTAAAATAATTAAGATCTTCTTTAATCTTTGAAAACCTATTAAATTTTTTTAAATTTCTTACGAAAGGTTCAAAAACTACTCCACACTACCATGAGGTAACCAATTTTGTTGTAAATTTATCTCTTTATTTAAAAATTAAACTATTGAATTTTCCAATAAAAATTCATCTTTCTTGGTTAAAAATTCAATTGATTGGTTGGAAGTCAAACTGCTTTACTGAAACACCTTTTAATTGGTTGAAGATTGAACTATTTTGTTAAAAATATTAATTATAAATGAAAAAACACCTTGAACATCACCAGACAGAGAAAAATCGATTCTTTCTTAATTTTTCTTAAACCATTTTGTCAGAATTTTACAGTTGTTTGTTTATAAAATTAACAAATAATATCTCGCTCGAAAATTACGTCGCACTGATAGAGGGGTGGGGATTTTTTTCAGTTACGTTATGGCTAGTTATATTTTCAGATCAATTTCGTTGAGAGATGAAAATATTGAATAATAAGCGACATAGAGTAAGAAATTAAAAAAAAATAGAATTTTCGAAATCATTCCTACAGAAAGGAGCAAGTAATTGTATAGAATTTCTGAAAATAAAACAAGAATTCAAGTATCAAATTTGGCAATTCCTAAAAAAAATTGGTTTCTTTGCACAAAAATAAAAAAGAGGAAAGAAAAATGAGAACGCAACCAACTAAAAGCAAGTAATATTAATTTTTCAATTAATTGCAAATTGTTTTTTAACAAAAAATATCACTCTTTATATTCATTAACTACGTCATTAATTTTAAAAAAATAATGACTTTTCTCACGATTTACAAGTGATAAAAATTGGCGAAACAAATAAAAATTGTTTAAATAATTGCCAAATATCGTAAGAAAAACAAATATTACTCTTAACGTTCGTTAATTGTGTCATTATATCCATAAAATGATAACTTTTCACGTCATAGTGGGAAGCTTAACTTAATTATATAAATAGAAATTGTATTTAAAAAAATCGAAGTATGTTGAATAAAAAATATTGTGTTTGACATTCATCAACTATATCACTTATCCCAAACAATAATAAGTTTTAACGATTCATTAAGGAATACTATTTTTTTTAACAATCATCAATAATAAAGCAATTTAAAATTAAATAAAAAGTACTTGAAAATTTGTAACTTTTCAAATAAAAATAATTACTGTCGAAAAAAATCCAAAGAATACCGGCCGTATTAGTTTTTTTTACTTGAAAATTAATTATTCAAGTTAAAATTTAGGCATTATATTTTCACCCTAAAATTTATCGTTTTCATCAAGAAGATGATACTTGATCACTAAGCTATTTTTTAATTTCATAAACAAATTACATAAAAAATTTTAAGTTTAACGTTTTTAGCAAAAAATTGTATCAGAAATTTGGTTTTGATTTTCCTTTCCCCATTTTTGAATTTATTTTCATTTTTGAATTGCATTAAAATTGCTATAAATTATACAATGCAACGGCGAAAATAATTGGAATTCTGTTAGCGGTTCAGGCGCTATGGTCTTTCAAAAAGACTCGGGTATCAAAACTCGAAATCGCGTAACTCTCTGAATTTTGAATATTCAAAGAAAAAAATTTTGAATCACCCTATGAGGACTGGGAAAATTTAAAAAAGGATGCCTAATAACCATAATAGATATACGTTTTAATGTTTTAATTTGATTTTGATACGACTTCAGATTACAAAGACTATAATATTTTAGATTACATATTTTTGATTGAATTATTGATACACGATCTGTAGTGAATCGCTTTTTGTAACAATTTCCATAAAATTATATGGTAAGATTGGGTAACGTTTCCCTACTTGACATTCTCTTATTTCATCTGCGGTCATATTATCGATTGCGCGGTTTATCATATTTAATTTTATTCTCGGACGATTTCTATCTCTTTTATATATTCCACGAAGTAACCCCGTATACTCGAGTATTGCAAAAACGACACCATTTGGTGTCGATAACACAATATGTTCTCGGGTTGGTACAGGCACATATTTACCATGTGCTACTATCAATTGAATTCGGTTATCGAGAGGAAAAATGTATCTTCGAAATTCGAATTGCCGGTACTGATTTGCCTGGGGAATGAGCCGAATATATCCAAGTTGTTCTAATGCATATCCAAGTACTCGATCAGAAGGAGGTCCGCCCGGAGGAGACCTGGACCTGGCACGAAGAGGAGGCTCCTGAGAAGTCAGGTCCTCTGAATGTTGTCTGGCAGAAGAAAAACCATGATTACGTTCGCCATTAGGATCCTCTTCGAACTGTAGCGTATCGTAATTTGCAAAACGTTTCATGAAATTGTGTGGAAAGATTGGGTGAGTTTTGCCTACTGGACAATCCCTCATTTCATCTGCCGTCAAATGATCAATTGCGCCGCTAATCATGTTTATTTTTACTCTAGAATGATGTATATCTGTCGTATATATTCCACGAAGAATCCCGTTATACTCTAATATTGCAAAAATTTCACCACTGGATGTTGATAATACAATATATTCTCGGGTTGGCACAGGACTATAGTTCCTCTTTCCGTCTGCTCGCAATCTAATTAGTTTATTGTCATAAAAAACGTTTCTTCGGAATTCGAATACAATGTTCGGATTTGTGCGGGGAATAAGCCGAAGATATCCTAGTTGTCCAAGTGAATATCCTAGTACTTTAGAAGAAGGAGGCCTCCCAGGAGGCGACCTGTCCCTGACACGAAGTGCTGGTTCCTCAGGAGACTGAGGTATGCGACGAAGAGGTGATGGGCGTCTACTTGACTGCGAACTTAATTCTGCGAAAAGAAATAGAGGATTCATTTTTGTTCTTCAACAAATTTCAAAAAGGACTCAGCGTCTTTAAATTTAACTTAACATATTTGTTTCATTATTATTCTTGAAAATTATTCCGAATTTTTTCAAAATTCACCTGGAAGCCTTTCAAACTTCATCGTACTATATTAACATTATTGTGAATAATCTCATTACAATTTGGAACCCTTTTTTAAGTAAGATACTAATTTTTTCTGGCTTTTTTACACTTTTCTACTATTAATAAATTTGAAAAAAAAAGAATTCCATTTTAGTTAAACAAAAGTATCAAATAATAAAACGTTATAAATGATACCAAATGTTTCTTGAAAAATATTTAACAAGAAAAAAAGAAGCCAGTTTAATGAATTTAGTTACAGACTGGACGCTCTTTTTCCTATTCCTCTCTTTACCATTTTTTTCAAGAATTCATTTTATTTATGTTTTCAGAAAACATTTCCTTTCTTCCTGAAATGAACTGAACTGAAAAAATAAAAGCAGATAAGAAAGTCCAACTATCTGTGTTTGTAATGAAATCTTTTTGGTTAAAAATTTACCTTTGCAGGTTGATAATTCTAGTGCCTTTTAAATGTGTATGTTATAGTCACCCATATGAATAATTAAAAAAAATTGTAATGTTTTAAAATAAAACATAAGGGTCAAAAAAATGTTTGAATACTTTCCAACATTTTTTTTGGTGTTATGTTTTAGAGATACACCTCTAATTTGTTTAGCAAAAAATGCTTATATTGTCAACTTCAACATATATGTTACCCAAATTTTGTGTAGGAGTACTTCATGGTTTAAAAAAAACCTGGCGCGGGGCGCCTTGCGTGTATTGCGTATAGCGTATAACATTACCTCAAGGCTGGAACATCACAGATCCATATAAATTGTATCTACTGATTTTTAAATTGCATTAAATATTTTAATCAGAATCGCCTGCAGTTATCCCTTTAAAAATAAGTTTCCTTACTCCACCACAAGGAGGTTGCAGTACGTTTTTGAACTTCATTTGGGGTGCTTCATTTCGGTGAGTCCCCTTGCCTCTCACATTTAGGAGTAGCTTATTACGTTAATCATTATCGCTGTCACTTTCAATCCCTGGAATATAGTTACTTTTTTTAAACACATCACTGAGCACTTCTACAGGTTTCAAAAATTTGGACAAATACCTAGCATATGATAAATAGTAAACAACTGCAGCAATGTGTTAACAACAACAAACAGTGCGTTGGCGATTAGCACATCCACATGTGCAATATGTCAAACCAGAAATTCCAAAGGTATTGGGCTTGTACCTTAAAAAGCATCTATAAGCTGTGCGAGACCATTTTCGCCAAATATGACACAGCTTGAGCAAGTTGGTATGTTCCAGTGAACAAGATTTTTAAATCTTTGTTAGTTATTTCCGGAAAGTCTAAAATGTCGTTTGACGTGGCACTTTTGAAAGGAAGTTTCCTGCGAAGCCACCCTTTTCCTTCTACCTCAGTAGCCAAAGTATACTGCACACTTCTTTGACTATGCATTCTTTGCAAAATGTCAAAAGTGTCTACATCAGATTGAAGTCTTTTTTCAAAAGTGTTATCGAGCAACGACGCGATTCTGAATTATGACCCAGTTTTTGGTATCAGTTTGTTGTCAATTTTGTAATTCTAAAGGTGATATTTTTGTTTGAGTACGCCGCGCACAGATTCCACTGCTCACCGAATTTTTGTGACAAAACGAGATTCGTTGGATTCTACTGTGGACAGTTGTTTCCTCTTTCCTTTCAAAGCAGGCAATAAAACATTTCAAAATTGTCTTCCTCTCACTTTTCTTTTATGTATCGAAAAGCGCGATCAGGAACAAAAATATCACTTTCCTTCAAGAATTTACACAAGCCACTTGGATCTTCAATAACACTTTTTAGAATTCCGGCATAATTTTCATGGATAAGGTAGGGCCCAAGCATTTTAACAATGTAGCCGTCAGTCGTGCAAATAGTAATTATAAATAATTGATCGACGATGTTAAGAGAACCTAAACCGAAACGATGTGGCAAAATGTCATTTACAAAAGATTTCATTACACTGGTATGCGTAATTTGAAGAAAAAGACTACGAGTACTTGGATCACCCAACGAGATTGACCGTTTCGCAGCGAGATCAACATCTCTTTAAGAGCATTAAGTTGTTCCTTCTAATTGTTTTTCGGAAAGACTATATTCACCTACTTTATCGAATAAACTTGAATCACACCTTATAGAGAGGTTTTTCATTAGTTAGAACAACTCTGGTGCAGTGAAACTTAATGTGTTAGAATGCATTAGGAGACCAAGATCTTCATCAAATACACGATTTTGAATTATACGAGCTCGACAGCACCAATTTTCTTGCGGTATGTATATTTTCTTCCTAATATAAGCCTGCCTTCGAGCTTTTTTCAGGGATCGTAGTTAAATTCATCGTGGAAAAGCAGAGGCAAAAGTATTTGTGAGTTGCAACAGTCCGCTGAATAGGAACTTGAGTGCGTTCAACATCAGGAATTTTATCATTTGACTTAAGTTTAATTTCAAACTTTGGATCATTATTAATTGATTAATTGTCAGGATGAGTGGCGTTCTCTGCGTCAGAATTAGAGACATTTTTGAGTTTTTGTTTATAAATAGAGCGTCGACAACTGTGGCATAGAATGTCATCAACGAATATTATTTGGTTTAATGAAAGAGAAAAATCATTTGCTTCAGTTGCATTTTTTATTATCTTTTTTTTGCCTTTCATTTTATTCACGAAAGCGTCACTACCAGCACATTTAACATTTGAGTTAGAATTGTGGCAGGCAGTAAGATGCCATCAAAAAATTTTACAATCTGTTCGAAACAAGTGAATGGCGAAAACAGAAAGTTAGGGTCGTGGCAGGCAGTAAGATGTGACATGTGACGAAAACATTTGACAATCAGCTCGAAGAAGTGAATAACGGAATTAGAATAATAGTATCACACAAACCGCATTGGGGTTGCCAAGCTGCACTACATATACGCACGGCGACCCGCGCCAGATTTTGTTTTTTTTTACAAATTTACATTTTTTTTTCTACAAAAATTAAAGTTGTATCTCTGAAACATAATCTCAAACATACGAATTTTATGTCACACTGGTGCCCATCTATGGTGGTAATATGAGCTTGATAGATGCGCGAGCAACTTTTGCATGCTTACATCCTTATGCCCTTTTCAACTATTGCGTTAAAAAGGAACTATTTTGTTAAAAATTTCTCTCCTTCAATTGGAAGTTTAACTCTTTGTTCGTAAGTCTAACTGTTTGGCGAAAAATCAATTAATTAGTTTGTTTAGGTTCAGCTATCTGGTTGAAAATGATCTTGTTGTTCTTAATTCACCTTTTCAGGTTGATAATTCAATTAAATCGCTACGTGCAGAAGGAAAAATACTGCAATTTTTGGCCAAAATGAATTAATAATGTATTCAAATAGATTCGAATGCGCTCTATTTAATGGGTGCACTAAGAAACTGATGCGATATTTTGAAGTAGTTCCCTTTCTGCACATAGCGATTCAATTAAATCCAAATAATTTTGTCTTTGTAAGTTAAAAATTCATCTATTTGGTTAAGAATTTAATTATATTAAAAAGTTGTTTCTTGGTGTTAAGCTTAATGCGAAAGAATATTATGCACCAAGGAGGAAAAGGGGGACATTATTGATGAGTGTATGTCTTAATTGCGAGTCGTAGGAGCCAACCTTGAGTGCCTCTTTTCATGTTTGTAGGTCTATAATGGCCATGTATGTCTACGCCATCAGAAATTATTACATAATAGATAAATAATGGCTATTACATATCAGCTCATAGATATATAATAGCCATTATGTATCTATGGCGTATTAATTTTTGACCTCACACCTACATATATAATGGCTATTATATGCCTATAAGTGAAAATGGGGACCTCAGATTCACTCCAAAGACATGAAAAACGGTCGTCTTCATGCATATGTTACATAAAGTATAATAAAATTTGTAGATATATTATTATATTCACCAATAGACTTAAGGGCGACCGCCAAAGTGAAAACGAAAGTACAGACAGTCTTCATTTTCTCCAAGTAGAAGAAAAACTGATTAATGGTTCAATGGAAAGTTTGGTTAGAAGAGTAACTAATAAATATTTTAGACCTTCATAAGAGTAAACATGCATGTAAGCAATCGTTATCTCACATATATGTGAGATATTGACATTAGAGGCGTCAAGGTTGTCTTTCTGCAATATTTTCAGCATTATGTATTGCGCATCCTATACACAAAATTTTCATTAAACATTTTATTGCAACCTGTGTCGTTTTTCCATAAATTTAATTTATTTTTAATGTTATTTCTTTCGATTTAAACTAAAAATACGCATATCGTAAGGTGGTTCAAAGAAAATTTGTAGGTACAATTTAGGCGAAAATTTTTGTTAAATAAAATGTTCCTGTAGCTTGTGCCATTTTTTCAAAAAGTTAATTTTTTTATTTTTAATATATTTTTATAACATGAGTTTCTAACATATTCTTAGATATTTTTTGTTTGAACATCGTTTGTTTATTCATTTTTTTTCGTCTCTTGTGTCGTTTTTCCAAGCATTTACTTTTTTTATTTTTAATCCAATTTTTTACGATTAAACGAAAATCTACTCGTCGTATCTGAAAATTACTGATCACTAATTTTTAGATCCTTTTTGGTCGAACAACTTTTGTCGATAAATTTTTTTTCGTACCTTGTGTCGTTTTTAAAAAAAAATCAATTTTTTTACTTTAAATGTTATCTTTTACAATTAAAACAAAAAATACGAATCATATTAAAAAATTATTGATAACAAATTGGGATGAGTTTTAACTCTTTTTCGGAATAGGAACTTTTGTCTTCATATTTTTCATAGCTTGTGTCCTTTGTCCAAAAATTCAATTTTTTAATTTTTAATGTTCTTTTCTACGAACAAAACAAAAAATACGATTTTTCAAAAAAACTCAAAAAGTCGTTATGATAATCTAGTAGGGCCTTTGAAAAGTAACATTTTTCTTTTCCTTGACTTTTTTCCCTATCGTGCTTTTTTTTCGCTTCAAATTTTAATTTTCGTTTTTTTTTTTTTTTTTTTTTTTTTTGTTTTGGAAATGCTATAACTCTGAGAATTTTCTTTTCATCGAAAAAAGTCGTAAAGATAAATTGTTTGATTTTTTTAGTGCTACGGATAGCCGTCCATATTGTTAAACAACAGGCAATCTCCAGAATCTTCTTAACTATTTAGGCGATTTATTTGTTTTAAGCTTATTGAATTTGAGGAAATTTTTTTTCAGTTTTGCATGGTTATCAAGAATAATCATCCGATAAAAAAAAAAAAAGAAAATGGAAAAAAGTTTCATCTCTTTATTCTCTGCAAGCCCATATTATAAAAAAAAATTGTTTTCTGACTTTTAAAATTTCCGTCCACCGGTAAGTTTGGACAATACTGCGATCCGATCTCAAGCAATGGGCGAGTTTCTCGATCCAGACCTTAAATTATATTTGATCCTATAATTATTTTGTATCCAATATTATTACTAACGAATCCTGCTTCGCTTGCACACACCACAGCGCATTGAATAAAAGAGATACTAAGTGTAGTAAAGTTGTTCACCAACTGATAGAATAAAAATAAAATAATCAACATTTGTTGGGTATTTACATTGATATACAATTTGAAACAAGAGCAATTCAAAAATCGCTTGCACATGTTAATAGAATCAAGGATCAATTAAGAATTGCGTTCTGAAAGTTATTCTTAACTATGTTATGTTATTTTACCACACTGTGTCTGTCGGTGCGCGTGGATAGTACTTAAGTAACACATTCAACTGTTAATGTTTTAATTTAATTTTGATCCAACTTCGGGTTACAAAGATTATTGTATTTCAGTTTACAATTTTTCTTATTGAATTAATAATACACAGTCTGCAATGAATCGGTATTTGCAACAACTTCTATAAAATTACATGGGAAGATTGGGTGCTGTATGCCTATTTGACATTCCTTAATTTCATCTGCGGAAATATTATCGACTGCGCCGCTTATCATATTTATTTTTATTCTCGAACGATTTTTATCTCTCTTATATATCCCACGAAGAAATCCAGTGTGCTCCAATATTGCAAATACGTCACCATGAGATGTTGATAATACAATATATTCTTTGGTTGACACAGGTATACATGTCTTTCTTTCTACTAGCAATTGAATTTTTTTTTCGGCAGGAAAAACGTATCTTCGAAACTCGAATTGCCGGTTCTGATTTGTCCGTGGAATGAGCCGAATATATCCAAGTTGTCCAAGTGCATATCCTAGTACTCGATCAGAAGGAGGTCGGCCAGGAGGAGACCTGGACCTGGCACGATTAGGTGGCTCCTCAGGAGTAGGATGCGGGTCAGGTGAATGTTGTCTGGCCGAAGAGGAAGAACCAGGACTCCGTTTCCTATCAGGATTCCATACAGACTGTAGTGAATCGTGATTTACAAAAGCTTCAACAAAATTTTGTGGAAATATTGGGGTCTTTTTGCCTACTGGACAATTCTTAATTTCATCTGGGGTCAGGTTATCCACTACTCCGCTTATGATATTTATTTTTGCTCTCGATCGCAGTGTATCTGTCCTATATATTCCATGAAGAAGCCCGTCATGCCCTAATATTGCACAAATATCACCATTAGAAGCTGATAATACAATATGTTCTCCGGTTGGCACGAGACTATAGATCCTCGCTTCCGTTCGCAATCTAATCGGTTGACCAGCAGGAAAAACGAATCTTCGAAATTGGAATTGTAGGTTCTGATTTGTGCGGGGACTAAGGCGAATATACCCTAGTTGTCTAAGTGAATATCCAAGCACTTTAGGAGAAGGAGGCCCAGCAACAGGTGACCTGGACCTGGCAGGAAATGGATGCTCCTCAGGAGACGGAGGTATGCGAGGAGATGGAGAAGAGCGACGGTGATCCGGGCGGGGTGTATCAAGATAATCTGTACCTGACTGCGAACTTAATTCTGCGGGAAGAAATAGAGGATTCATGTTTCTTGTTAAACAAGTTTCAAAAAGGGCTCGATACTTTATTCTCGTTTTTGGCACCTTTCTGATGATTCAATCAAAATTACGCGAAATCCTTTTTGGATATAATATTTTTTGTAGAAGACGAGTACAAAGACATTGGGAATGGTTACCATGTCAACTCTATTGAATTGTGTTTTGTTTCGATGCGAAAAAATTCATCTTTATCTACTTGAACATTACCCGCAACAAAAATTCACGTCTGTTTTTTCTGTTGGTTCAAATCTACATCAACAGAAGCAGCACGTAATAAAATGTCCTCAATGGTAAAAAATATTTGGAAATATATTTATTGAGAAGGACAAGTCAATGTAATCAATTTAGTTACAGACTGGACACTCTTTTGCCATTCTTCTCTTCACCCTTTTCTTCAAGAATTCATTTTTTCCCCTTTTTTCGAAAAACTCCCCTTTCTCTGGTGAGAAGGGGGACTTCAGATTCGCTCATGAGGCATGCGTTACGTAAAATATAATAGAAATTATATATATATATATATTATCATATTCACCAATAGAATTCAGGATGATCGCCAAAGTGAAAACGAAAGTATAGACAATCCTCATTTTCTCCAAGTAGAAGAAAAATTGATTAATGTTTCAACGAATAATTTGTTTAAAAGAGTAACTAATGAATATTCTGCACCTTTATAAGAGTAAACATAGATATAGGTAATCGTTATCTCGCATGTATGTGAGATAACGACGTTATAGGCGTCAAGATTGTCCTTCTGAAATATTTCTGGCGTTTTACTTTCTTTTATCATCATGATAATTATTATAGTCTCATCTCAATGAGAAGGTACTAGATTTATGTGAAAACTAATTTTGAACGATTTCATTAAATCTCGCTGTTTCTGGACTCACTGATTGAGAAGCAATGGTACACTTTTTAAGGCCCAAACAGGAAGGATGCATTTTCTTAGTCAGCCAAACTGTCCGATATAAGATAAAATGTTAACAAAAAAAATTGTTTATATCGAAAAGATTTACAAAGTTCCAGACTATGCTTTTAAAAGATGCATAGTTTTTGATTTGATTGTGAACAATGTTTTAAAAAAAATAATTTTCCATTCAAGCTATGCAACAACAAAGATACGTAAATTTTCTTAATCTGAAGGAAATTTATTCATATGTACTCTCGATGATAACTACCCACGAAAATCAATGTGAAATAAAGAACAAATAATAAAATGATAAAATACGTTTGCATAATTTTGTACTGACCGAATCAAACCGAGGAATAATGTTTACGAAAAATCACGTTTTGGAAATATTCTGAACCAAAACGAAAGAAAAATTACAGGCTAACTAATCAGTATTTTCTTATCTTAGAACTTATAACCTAGTTTGAAAATAAATAATTATCTTCGTAAAGAATTTCTTTACAAAAACTTAATAACAAGTACTTCTTTTTTCCATTTTTTTTCTTCAAAAATTAAGCTTTTTTTGGTACCAAAATTAGTACTTAAACGAACATTTTTTTGTATCGACTTGTGGAAAAAGCTGACTGATGGGACATTAGGGTGGTCCAAAAATGCATTCATTTTTTTTAATATTCAGAGTTTAAACTTCTTGGAGTTAGCGGAACATCTGAAAATACCTTTTTTTCAAAAAATTAGCAATAATTTTTTTTATTCGATCTAATTGAGGAGGAAGAATGATCATGAAAATTCGAAGGAAAAAAAAATTTGGATTACCCTTATGCGGCATCGAAAAAAGATCGAAAGAAGCCGCCAACCATAGCTCCGCAAGCTTTCTTGTAAAATGCATATTTCCGCCAATTTTCAATCAATCGATCTGAAGGTTTCCAGGAATCTTTCTTCAATTGTGATAAACAAACGTGTTACTGGAAGTTGTTTAAGCTCTCCAGTTCAATATAGGCTGTAAGCCCATATTCAAAACAAAAAAATTTACTTTTAAAATTTCCATCCACCAATAAGTTAGGACAATACTTTTACCCAATTTTCAGCAATGGGTGAGTTTCTCGATGCAGACCCTCAATTATATTTGATACTATAATTTTTTAATAACGAATATTATTACTTATAATTCATGTTTTGCTTTTGCACACACATCTGCTCATTAAATTTAAAAGATAATAAGAGTAGCGAAGTTGTCCACCAAATGATAAAAGAAAAAGAAATGAAGCAACGATTGTCATTTACATTTACATGAAATTTTAAACGATAACAATGCAAGAATCGCTGGCACATATCAATTCTAAATTGTATAAAAAATGTTTCAAAAGAAAAGCAGGATCCAAAATCAATTCAAAATTTCATTCTGAAATTTATTTTGAACTATGATATTTGATTTCACCCCACTGCGTCTGTCGTTACGCGTGGATAGTGAGGCCACGCGACTGCACTGGAAAATTAATATCTTCGTAAGTTAAAGGGTGTCCTTTTTTTTCGGCAAGTGAATTTTTGTTTTTGTTTTGTTAATTGTATTAAAAATCTCTACAAATTATACGTTACACCTGTGAAATTATTCGAATTCGGTGAGCGGTTTAGGCGATGACCTTGGGCGAAAGATAGAAAGAAAGAAGCCTAAAGTACCATGATACATTGAACTTTTAATGTTTTATTCGGCAAGAAAAACATATATTCAAAATTCGAATTTCCGGTTCTGATTTGTCTGGGGAATAAGCCGAATATATCCAAGTTGTCCAAGTGCATATCCAAGTAATTTCGAAGAAGGAGGCCACCCAGAAGGTGACCTGGCCCACAGAGGATGCTCCTCAGGACTTAATATTTGTTTTTTGTATAGAATACTTTAAAATCATAAGAAAAGGATTCTGTAAAGAAAAGTTAAGCCCCAAAACATTCAAGTTAAATATAATTGAGCTTACCATGTTTAAATTTAACTTTACTTATTCCCATTATTATGGAACTTAGTGACTTTTAGATAATTTCAGTAACATCTTAGGTTGAAAATTTGTTAAAAATGGTTGAAAGGTAATTCCTTTTGGTCGGAAATTAAACTATTTTTTGAAGATCCGTCTTCTTTGATTCAACTATCTCCGAATAAATTCGTCTTTGTGGGTTGAAAATTCAATATTTGGTTAAGAATTGCATTATATGGTCAAAAAGTAATTTCTTTGGTGTAAGCTTAATAGTATATTATGCACCATGAAGAAGAAGATAGACATTAATCATGAATGTATGATTTCAGTGAGAGTCGTAGGAACCGTCCTCAAGTGCTTCTCAAGTTCGTAGGTATGTAATGGCGATTATATATCTATGACGTCATATTTTTGTCGACATAAGTATACAAAAGGCCATTATATGAATATAAGTTGTAGAAGGGGGCTTTATGTTCGCTCCACAGTCCTAAGAAATGGCCGTATTCATGCATGTAATATTTAAAAGCTAAAGTGAAAACGAAAGTATAGACCATTCTCATTTTCGCAAAGTAGAGAAAAAACTTATTAATGCTTCAGTGAATAATTTGGTTAACAACTAAGTGTAACTAAAGAATATTTGATTGCATCATCAGAGTACAAATATATACGTAAGTGGTCGTTATCTCACATATATGTTAGATAACGACGTTCTTAGTGCCAAGATTGTCCTTCAGAGATAATTATATCATATTAAATTTTGTATTATGATCGGTATAATTATTACATTTTCATCACAAATGGAAGATATTGGTTTAACGTGAAAATTGAGTGTTGTCAATTTCATCACAATTCGACGTTTTTGGACTCATTGATTCAGAAGTGATGGGTTTTACTTTGGTTTCTGTAGGTCGTCGTTGTCTGTCTAACCGACAACTTTGAAGAAATTAGCCGATTGGATTGTCCTTCGGTACACTTTTTATGGCCTAAAGAGGAAGGATTTGCGAACGTAATTCTGCAAAAATAAATAGGGGATTCATTTTTCTATTTCAAACAATTTTAAAAAGGGATTGCTTATAAACTTCATCGTCACTTTTAGTTAATTTTACTTACATTTTGGTTTAGAAATATTCATGATGTCAAGGAACTGTATCTAAAAACAAAACCTTATTTCAGATTCTATTTCAGTTTTGTCTCTTTAGGATTTATATTTTCTAAATGTATTAAAAATGTATGATGTATCAGATCTATATACATACACGATTACCCTCTTCTATATTAATATCATTGTAAGTATCTTAATTACAATTTTTAAACTCTTTTTCAAGGGAAATAATAATTTTTTCTGACTTGTCTTACATTTGTCTACTATCAACAAATTAAAAAAAGAATTAATTCTATTTTACATACGCAAAAGCAGCACATAATAAGACGTCCTTAATGATACCAAATGTTTTTTTGAAAAATATTTAACGAGAACGAGAAGCCAGTTTCATAAATTTAGTCACCAACTAGACACTCTTTTTCCTATTCCTCTCTTCACCCCTTTTTTCAAGAATTTATTTTTTCTCCTGTTTTGTGAAAACCTTCCCTTTTTCCCTGACATGAACTGAACTGAAAAAATAAAACCTGATAAGAAAGTCCAACTATCTGTGCTTGAAAATGAACACTTTTTGTTGAAAATTTGCCTTTGCAGGTCGATAATGCTACTGCCTTCTGAAAAATTTGTTTTTGCTTGAAACTTCAACTATTTCGTTGAAAAATTAACAATTTTGTTGGAAATTTCTCGCCTTTATTTGAAACTTTACATTAGAATAGAAAGTTGTACAGGATTCAGTTGTCTTCAATTTGACTGCTCGTTTAGGAAAATCGGTCTTCGGCCGATCCTTCCGCACTTCCATAAAAAATGTTTGTGTCTGCTTTCGCGTTGAGTGGGCTAAAATACAAAAAAAATCATATTAAGATGTGGTTGACAGAAAAAATTTCTAATTTTATAAACTAGTGTTTTCAACTGCGCCGCTTCTCAGGTTTATTTTTACTCTCGCCCAAGTTCTATCTGTCTAATGTTTGCCACGAAGAATCC
This sequence comes from Andricus curvator, assembly GCA_932195095.1. NCBI lineage: Eukaryota > Metazoa > Arthropoda > Insecta > Hymenoptera > Cynipidae > Andricus > Andricus curvator. Next base: position 36,752 of record CAKNYM010048948.1, read on the forward strand.
CACTATACTCCAATTTTGCCAAAACGTTACCATTGGATGCTAGTGATACCCTTCGTCCCCAACGGAGGGGGGGGGGGCAACAAATTTTGTTGTAAATTTATCGCCTTGAGCTGAAAATTCAACAATTAAATTTTTAATTCAAACTTCATCTTTCTTGATTGACAAATGAACTACTTGATTTCAAGTTTGACTACGTTGCGAAAACTTCATTTTATTGTTTACGACGTTTCGCATGCTTATTATTTTGAAAAATCATCTGAGGCAAAGAAAAAAATCCATCTCTTCATTCTCTGCAAGCCAATGTTATGAAAAAATATTTTTTGACTTTTAAAATTTTCATCCACCGATAAGTTTGGACCATACTTTGACCGTTCTTAATCAATGGGCGAGTTCCTCGATTCAAACACTCTATTATGTTTGATACTATAATTATTTCATAACCAATATTATTAATAATCTATCCTTCTTCGCTTGCATACACCCCTGCGCATTAATCAAATCAAAAATCAATTAAGAATTGTGCTCTTAAAGTTATTTTGAATTTTGTTATTTGATTTCACCACACTGTTTCTGTCATTGCTCGTGGATAGTAAGGCCACGCGACTGCACTAAAAATTGATATCTTCAAAAGTTAGAGCGTGTTCATCAATTTTTTTTTGATCGGCGAAGCAAAATTTTCCTTAGAAATTTTATTAAAAATCCCTACAAATTGTACGCTGCACCTGTAGAATTATCAAAATTCTGTTATCGGTTTGGGCAATGACCTTTGGCGAAAGATAGAAGCCTTGAGTACCATAATACATTCAACTGTTATCTTTTATTTCAATTTTGATCCGACTTTGAGATACAAAGATTATGGTATTTTAGTTTACAGTTTTTGTTATTGAACCAATGATACACAGTCTACAGTGAATCGTAATTTGCAACAACTTCCATACAATTTGATGGGAAGATTGGATGATGTATGCCTATTTGACATTCCCTAACGTCATCTGCGGTCTTATTATCGACTGCATCGCTTATCATATTTATTTTTACTCTCCGACGATTTCTATCTTTACTATGTATTCCACGAAGAAAGCCAGTGTGCTCAAATATTGCAAAAACGTCACCATTAGATGTTGATAATACAATATGTTCTCGGGTAGGCACGGGCATAAATTTACCATTGTCTACTAGCAATTGAATTAGTTTTTTTGCAGGAAAAACGTATCCGATAGTCAGGTAAAACCTGGAAATCAGGGAAAAGTCAGGGAATTTCGCTGGTCAGGGAACATCAGGGATTTTAAAACAAATTTTCAAAAGAAAGTGCTTATGAGATTTAAAATTTTGAATGAATTTCAAACTGTTTATTTTAGAGTTTTGAAGAAATTTTAATCCGCGGAGGACATGGAACGATTTTATGGGACCTAGAAGGTGTTAAGACATTTTATAAGATTCCGAGGATTTCAAATATTTTCGAATATGTCAAGATATTTTGGACAAACAGAAATAGAGTTTCTATGAAATGTAGGAATCGGAATAGGAGGTGTAAGCTTAAAATATACTACAAATTATAGATATATTATTATATTCACCAAAAGAATTAAGAGTGACTGCCAAAGTAAAAACTAAAGTATAAATCATCCTCATTTTTCCAAAGTGGGGAAAAAACTGAGTAATGTGTTAATTATTAATTTGGTCAAGAGTACAACTAAACTATCTAACTCATCAGAGAATGAATACAGAAAAATTAGAAAAATTATCTCACAAATTATAGGCGTCAAGATGGTCCTTTTAAGATTATTCTGTGAATTATTTACTTCACTCGATAAAAACCGATCTCACAAGTTACATCATCTTTTACGTTACAGGGAAAGCCGGTCTTATATTTTTATTACATTATTAAAACATTATAATTATTATTATCATTATTCTTATCTGATTAGTAAACTCTTAACGTGGCTTACAAAAGCGTACATATTCAATAAAACTGTGCTGATAACAAATATAAAGTTGGAATCTATGAACCATTTAATGAGAAAATTACTAAAGATTCTCAAGATGAAATAACATTGAAAATACACACATATGTATTTTTTTTGCGTAATTGCGGTCTTATGTAATGTTTGAAACACTATAAAATTTGTTAAAATTTCTAAGCGGCCGTTCACAAACTACTTCTCAGTGCCAGGGGGGGGGGCACATTTTGTTGTAGATTTACTGGTTTGCGTTGTAAATTCAACTATTCAATTTTTGAAAATTCAACTCGTCGGTTCAAAGTTGAAGTGATTTGCTAAAAATATATTTTATTGGTTGAAAATTGAAGTCTTTTTTTTTTTTGAAAATTTGTTTTCCTTTTTGATCAAAAACGAAATTTTTTTAGTTCGAAATTTAATTATTCAATTTTCTATTATAAATTGACCTGTTTTGGTTGAAAATTGAGGTATTAAATTTTTCATTCAAAATTCACCTTTTTTGAATAAAAAATTCAACCGCGTGGTGAAAAGTTTAACTACTTTTCCAAAACTTCATATCGTTGGTTAAAGATTGAACTTTTTTTTCTAAATCAGTTTTTTTGGTGGAAAATTAATTTTTCAAGGTAAAACTGAAGCATTATATTTTCACCTTACAATTTATAGTTTTTATCGAGAAGATGATACATGATTACGATGCTATTTTTTAATTCCATAAACAAATTATATGAAAAATTATATAAACAAATCATGATTCAAAAAATTCACTGTGGACATCTATAGGCGCATATAATTTAACGTTTTAGAACAAAAAATTACATCCGAAATTTTGTTTTGATTTTTCTTTCCCCATTTTTGATTTTTTTTTTTTTGTTTTTGAATTGCATGCAAACTCCTATAAATCATACACTACAGCTGCGAAAATAATTAAAATTCTGTTAGCGTTTTGGGCGATAGAGTGTTTTAAAAAACTCGGGTATCAAAACTCAAACTCGTGTAACTCTTTGAATTTTGAGTATTCGAAGAAAAAAAATTTTGCATCACCCGATGGTGATTGGGAAATTATAAGAAAAAAAAGCCTTAATAACCATGATACGTACACATTTTAATGTTTTAATTGGGTTTTGATCCGACATCGGATTACAAAAATTATCATATTTTACTTGAGAATTTTTTATTGAATTATTGATACACAGTTTTCAGTGAATCGCAATTTGTAACAACTTCCTTAAAAAGATGTGGGAATATTGGGTAACGATTACCTACTTGACATTCCTTTATTTCATCTGCGGTCATTGTATCGACTGCGTGACTTATCATATTTAATTTTATTCTCGAACGATGTCCGGCTCTCTGATATATTCCACGAAGTAACCCCGTATACTCGAGTATTGCAAAAATGACACCATTTGATGTCGATAACACAATATGTTCTCGGGTTGGCACGGGTACATACCTATTATGTTCTATTCGCAATCGAATTCGGTTATCAGCAGGAAAAACGTATCTTCGAAATTCGAATTGCCGGTTCTGATTTGGCTTGGGAATAAGCCGAATATATCCAAGTTGTTCTATTGCATATCCAAGTACTTGATCAGTAGGAGGTTTGCCAGGAGGAGACTTGGACCTGGCACGAATGGGAGGCACCTGAGGAGAAATCTGATCAGGTGAATGTTGTCTGGCAGGAGAAGCAGAACCAGGATTACGTTCCTCATTGGGATTCCGTTCGAACTGTAGTGAATCGTAATCTGCAAAAGCTTGACCAAATCTGTATGGGAGGATTGGATTATTTTTGCCTACGGGACAATCCCTTATTTCATCTGGAGTCAAATTGACAACTGCGCCGCTTATCATGTTTATTTTTATTCGCGAATGAATTCTATCTTTCCTATATATTCCACGGAGAGTGTCACTATGATCCAATATTCCAAAAACTTCATCATTGGATGTTGATAATACAATATGTTCTTGGGTTGACACGGGAATATATCTCTGCTTTTCTGCTCGCAATCTAATTGGTTCACCAGCAGGAAAAACGTATCTCCGAAATTCGAATCGAAGGTTCTTATTTGTGCCGGAAATAAGCCGAACATATCCTAGTTTTCGGAGTGAATATCCAAGTCGCTTAGGAGAAGGAGGCCCAGTAGAAGGTGACCTGTCCCTGGCACGAAGAGGATGCTCTTCAGGAGGCTGAGGTATACGACGAGGAGAAGAGCGACAGCGATCCGGGCGAGGAGTATCAGGGCAATCTCTACTTGACTGCGAACTTAATTCTGCGGGATGAAATAGAGGATTCATGTTTCTTGTTGAACAAATTTCAGAAAGGGTTCGATTCTTTATTTTCGTTTTTGGTATACACCAGACATGCCCAACTCGGGGAAATTTCCTCCGGGAACACATGTTCCGCGTCCCCTACTCTTTCTCCTAGAGAGCGAGAGAGGTGGTAGACGCATGCGCGTGGTAGACGCGTACGTCACAGAGTAGAGATTCTCGCAAGCGTTTACCACCACTCCCGCTCTCTAGGAGAAAGAGTAGGGGACGCGGCACATGTGTTCCCGGAGGAAATTTTCCCGAGTTGGGCATGTCTGGTATACAATACTTTTAAGTCATTTTAACTTAACTCATTGTTTTATGTTCATTTTTGTAATATATTCTCAATTCGTTAAAATTCACCTGGAATTCTTATAAAACTCATCAAATTCTTTTGAATTCCTTTGAAATCAGAAGAACAATAGTCACATTATTAATGCACGTTGGTCACTTTTAGTTAATTTTAGTCACATTTCGGGTTCGAAATTATCATGATGTCAAGGAGCTGTATATAAAAACAAAATCTCATTTGCAAATAACGTTCAGACCTTATTTCAGTTTTGTCTCTTTACTGATTTTTATTTTCTGAATGTACTTCAAATACATGTATCATATCTATATACATATACAATTATCCCCTTCTATATTAACATCATTTTAAGTAATTTATTTGAAAATTTTAAACCCATTTTCAAGGAAAATGATCCTTTTTCCAGGTCAATTTGTCTAACGACAGAAGCATACATACAATTCGTCAATTTAATAAATTTAGTCACAGACTGCAGTACACTTTTACGCCTATCCCTTTTTTGACCCCCTTTTTTCAAGAATTCATATTTTCCCTGTTCTCAAAAAACTAACCCTTTTTCCCTAAAATGAAATGAACTGAATCAATAGAACCCAATGAGAAAGTCCAATTAACTGTTCTTGGAAATGAGCTCTTTTTGGTTAAAAATTTACTTTTGTAGTTTGATAATTCTACTGCCTTCTGAAAAATTGATCTTTTTTGGCTTAGAAATTCAACTATTTCGATAAAAAATTAACTATTTTGTTGAAAATTCCTCTCCTTTAATTGGAAGTTAAACTCTTTGCTCGTAAGTCCAACTGTTTTGCGGAAATTAATTAATTTGTTTAGGTTCAACTGTTTCGTTGAAAATGATCTTGTTGTTTTAAATTCACCTCTTCAGGTTGATAATACAACTATTTGGCTAAAAATTCCAATATATTGTTGAAAAGTAGTTTCTTGATGGTAAGCTTAGTGTAAAAGTATATTATGCACCAAGGGTGCATGTGTATGTCTACGACATCAAAAAATATTACATCATAGATAAATAATGGCTATTACATATCAGCTTATAGATATGTAATAACCATTATATATCTATAGCGTATGAATTTTTGACCTCATATATACATATACATATAATGGCCATTATATGCCTATAAGGTGAAAATGGGGACATCAGATTCACTCCAAAGACATGAAACACCATCTGTTCATGCGTGTATTACATAAAATATAATGAAATTAATGGATTTATTATTATATTCACCAATAAAATTAAGGACGACCGCCAAAGTGAAAACGAAACTATAGGCAATCCTCATTTCCTCCAAGTATAATAAAAACTGATTAATGTTTCAATGAATAATTCGTTTAAAAGAGTAACAAACGAATATTTTAGACCTTCAGAAGAGTAAACATAGATATAAGTAATCGTTATCTCACATACATGTGAGATAACAGCATTATAGGTTCCAAGAGTGTCCTTTCGGCTAAACTCTGCAAAATAAGATAACATATTAACGAAAAAAATTGTTCATCTCAAAAAGATCTACAAATTTGTTTTAGACTATATTTTTATAAGATGCATAGTTTTTGTTTTTATTGTGAAAAATTTTATTAAAAATTAAATTTTTCATTCGAACTATGCAACAACAAAGACAGGTGATTTTTTTAGTTAAAGCGTTTCAAAAGAAGTATAATTATTCCCTCAGCCATTTTTCGATGAGAAATGATATTTTGGTTTTATTTTTCGAAAATACCATGACAAAAATAAAAAATTCAAATTTTTAGCCAAACGACGCAAAATATGGGAAAAAGTTTTAGGAAGTAATTATAGCTTTTGAAAAGCTCTATAGAATATTTTTGTACTATTTTTTGACCGGACTTGTCATTTCTGTTTTATTTATCGAAAATGCTATGAAAAAAAATAGAAAATTCATATTTTGAGTCAGACGACAAGAGATACGGAAAAAAGTTTCAACAATGAATTGCAGCTTTCAAAAAGTCCTACAAAATTTGTTTTAACTATTTTTTGATAGTGATTTTCATTTTCGTTTTATTTATTGAAAATACTATGGGAAAATCCAAAATTGGAACCAAACGACGCAAAATATGGGGAAAAGTTTTTGAAGGAATTTCCGCGTTTAAAAATTCATACAATATTTCTCTGAACCACTTTTTGATAGAACTCCTCTTTTTTCATTTATTTGTCGAAATGGATACGCAAAAATCGAAAATTCCTATATTTCGCCACAAGACACGAGATGCGTGAAAAGTCTAAAAGAAGTCTTGTATTTTGTTGTATCAATAACACACTATTGGACAATATTTATTGAAGTTAAAGGAGTAACCCTGTGTTTCTATCATAAGGGGAATAAAACATTATAAAATTCTAAAAAGATATAATAACAATTCTATTAATATATATTTGAATAATTTTTTATAGAGAAAATGTAATTACCAACTTACGGAATGGTTACTAAATTCCTAGGTCATGTTTGGAGTATTAATATTCTTGAAATAAAAAGCAATAGTAATCTAAATAGATGTTTTCTAGTAACGATAAATGTCCAATAATATAAAGTAAGTACATTTTCTGTAAATAAGTTATATTTGGTTAGCGAAAGATATCATAATAATAAATATAGAGGTTAAGTTCAAAGATGAATAGTTATAATTACCACGTTTAGATTAAATCTCGATCGTTTTGTGTGTTGAATAACAAGAGCATTGAAAATTAGCTAACAATGTAAAGTTTCAAAATTAAAAAGTATGTTTTATTAAAATTATTATGAGAGTAAGATGGACAAGCATCCTGCCCCTATAAAGATGACTCCAAAAGTGAATGTCAAGAAAACTTTAGTAACCTAACATACATTAAAGATGGAGGATAAAGGCGCTAAATTTGAATGTAAGTTTAACTATTCATCTTTGAACTTAACCTCTATATTTATTATTATGGTATCTTTCGCTAACCGAATATAACTTATTTACAGAAAATTTACTTACTTTATATTATTGGACATATATCGTTACTAGGAAAAATCTATTAAGATTACTATAGCTTTTTATTTCAACAATATTAATACTCCAAAAATGACCTAGGAATTTCGTAACCATTCCGTAAGTTGGTAATTACATTTTCTCCATAAAAAATTGTTCAATTATATATTAATAGAATTGTTATTATATCTTTTTAGAATTTTATAATATTGTAGCTTTTTATTGTAAGGTGATTCAGAAAGTAAATATAAATTTAAAAATGTCTGTCAAAAACCATGCGCGTGGCGCGATTGTTACGATAAGAATGGGTACCTCATAGCCTACAAAGCCTTGAGCAATTTAATTTTTAACTATATTTATTCACGTAGAAAATTCAGAATATGAAGATGCATACAGTCCACATTAAAATGAGACTTCAGTAAATAAACATGATATTTTGTATCTACTGCATATCTATTTTATTTTGTAACCTAATGCTTCGAATATATTAAAAACCATCCACGTGCCACTTGAACATGTTAAAATATAATTATTTTTAATTATTAATAATAAAGAAAAAAATTGTATTTTTTAACATTTCAAATAAGAGCGCAAACGGCAGCCAATGAAGCACCTTATGCATCGCATGCGCAGTAGTGCAAGATGCCTGCGTTGGCAGCACTGGTTTTGAGTTGGAAATTCAATCATTAAATTTTTCATTGAAACTTCATCTACCTTGATTGACAATTGTACTGCTTGGTTTAAAGCTTGACTAACTCTTAATTTGCAATTAAATAGTATTGAACAATAGGCAATTTTCAAATTTTTCTTAACTTTGAAGGCATCGCTAGGGTATATTTCATGCATATATCAAGTTTAAAACAGTTTAACAAATATTCGCTTATTTCTTCAAAGCACATTGAATTTGGGAATTTTTTTTCAGTTTTGTATGCTTATTATTGAAAATAATCATTTGATGAAAAAAAAAATGAAACAGAAAATATAAAAAAGTTCCATCTCTTCATTCTCTGCAGGCCAATATTAGAAAAAAATTATTTTCTGGCTTTCAAAATTTTCTTCCATCGATAAGTTTGGACACTACTTTGACCCCATCTCAAGCAATGGGCGAGTTTCTCAATCCAGACTCTCAATTATATTTGATGCTATAATTATTTTATAACCAATATTGTTACTAATCAATCCTTCTTCGCTGGCACACACCCCTCAGCATAAAATCACATAAAATTTTAAACAATAACACTATGTCTATGTTCGACGAAGCAATTTTCTTTTATTGCATTAGAAATCCCTACAAATCATACGCTACACCTGTAAAATTATTAAAATTCGGTTAGCGGTTTGGGCAATGACATTTAGCGAAAGATAGAAAGGAAGAAGCCTTGAGTACCATAATACATTCAACTGTTGATCTTTTATATTTAATTTTGATCCGACGTCGGGTTACAAAGATTATTTTATTTTATAATTTTTTTTATTGAATTAATGATACACAATCTGCAGTGAATCGTATTTTGCAACAACTTCCCTGAAATTATGTGGGAAGATTGGATGATGTGTGCCTATTTGACATTCCTTAACTTCATCTGCTGTCATATTATCGACTGCGCCGTTCATCATATTTATTTTTATTCTCCGACGATTTCTATCTCTCCTATATAATCCGCGAAGAAACCCAGTGTGCTCCAATATTGCAAAAACTTCACCATTAGATGTTGATAACACAATATGTTCTCGGGTAGGCACGGGCATAAATTTGCCATTTCCTACTAGCAATTGAATTCGTTCTGCGTCAGGAAAAACGTATCTTCGAAACTCGAATCGCCGGTTCTGATTTGTCTCGGGAATAAGCCGAATATATCCAAGTTGTCCAAGTGCATATCCAAGTACTTGATCAGAAGGAGGCCCGCCCGGAGGAGACCTGGAGCGGGCACGAACAGGAGGCTCCTGAGGAGTAGGAGGCTGGTCAGGTGAATGCTGTCTGGCCGGAGAGGAAGAACCAGGAGTCCGTTCTCTATTAGGATTCCCTTCGGACTGTAGTGAATCGTATTTTCCAAAAGCCTGAATAAAATTGAATGGAAAAATTGGATTTTTTTTGCCTACTGGACAATTTTTAATTTCATCTGGTGTCAGACTATTCACTACGCCGCTTATGATATTTATTTTTGCTCTCGCTCGCTGTCTATCTGTCGTATGCATTCCACGAAGAACCCCGCTATGCTCTAATATTGCACAAATATCACCATTGGGTGCTGATAATACAATATATTCTTCGGTTGGCACGGGACAATAGCCCTTCGCTTCTGTTCGCAATCTAATTGGTTTACCAGCAGGAAAAACGTATTTTCGAAATTCGAATTGTCGGCTCTGATTCATGCGGGGAATAAGCCGCATATATCCTAGTTGACTGAGTGAATGTCCAAGTACTTTAGGAGAAGGAGGCCCAGCAACAGGTGACCTGGACCTGGCAGGAAATGAATGCTCCTGAGGAAACGGAGATATGCGAGTAGAAGGAGAAGAGCGACGGTGATCCGGGCGGGGAGTATCAAGATAATCTCTACCTGACTGCGAACTTAAATCTGTGGAAAGAAATAGAAAATTAATTTTTTTTGCTGAACAAATCTGTGTCTAATGTCGTTGGTTGAATTCAATAATTCTCTGCAGAAAGCATCTTTCTGATGATTCAATCAATATTACGCGAAATCATTTTTGCGTATATAATAACTCCGCATTCTACGTGAAATAAATCTTTGAGATGACTATAACATTGATAAATCTTTTATGCAAGCAAATATGTAAAATTATTTAAAATATTGTGCTAGTTTATTAAATATTTCAGTGCAAAATATCTTCCTGAACATACGGAAATACTTCAAGAATTTTAAGAAAATTTACCTAATCAACGTGAACAGTCAAACATTTTTGGAACGATTCCCTACATTCTGTAGGAATCATTCAATTCCCCAAATTGTAGGGAATATTCCCAAACTTTTGTATAAATTATCATAAGTTCAGGGAAATTTTCCCAAAAATTGTAGGTATCATCTTATTTCCTAAATTTCAGGAAATTCTGTCCAATTTTTTAGTGAATTATAAGAACTTTGAGAAAAATTTCCCCAAATTCTTCGTTTGCACCATTGTGTGGGGAAAAAAAACAGTTTTCAAGATTTTCACTTTAAATTTGAAGAAAGTATGTATAAACGTAATAAGTGTGCTTGAAGGGCAATGACTTACTGCAACACGTAACATTTGAAAAAATGCGTATCATAGTTGACTTTTGAAATCGGTCTTGAGCTACATTCCTTTCATTCTACATTCTTTTCAATATAACTACCAGAGTTTTCATTTTATATGTAAACAAATTAAATTCCTTCAAAACTGACATGAAATACAACAAAATATTTAATAATAATATTGTTCGATTGAATTTGATCAAAAAATTTGCTTTCGAGCTGAATTTTTTATTGAGGGCTGATCTGTTTTTGATAGAAAATCAATTGCTCTAATGGAAGTTTTAACTATTCCATTATTGGTTGCAAATTGATTGTTTTTAGTTGACAGTGGAAAAGTTTGTTGAAAATTTTATGTGGTTTGTGGCAAATTATTTTTTTGGGTACGCAATTTATTATCTTGATTAAAAAATTAACTGCTTAGTTTAAAATTGAACTTCTTTCTTAAAAAGTAATTTTATCCATTGATAGGTCCATGCCCTCAGTTAAAAATTAAACTATTTTGTTGAAAATTAATTTTTTCAACAGCAAATTTAACTGGTCTATTACTTATTTAAAATTAATCATTTTATTAGACAATTGAACAATTTGGTACAAAATTGATCTTCTTGATTTAAAAACACATTTGGAAAAAAACACATTCAACATCTTTTCAATTAATACATGCTTCAAAGTTCACCTACTTTGTTCGCTAGCTATTCAGTATTTTCTTATCTTAGAAGTCATTCCCTAATTTATTAAAGAATAGTTACCTTTTTGAACCATTTTTTTCAGTTACGTTATGGATAGTTATTTTTAAGTTTAATATCGTCAAAACAAGAAAATACTGAATCATAAGCGACATAGTGTGAGAGATTTGAAAAAACTAGAATTTTCGAAAACCCTCCTATAAAAAGGAGCAAGTAATTTTAATTTTTTAAATAATTGAAAATTGTTTATTACAAAAAATATTTACTCTTAATATTGATTAACTGCGTCATTAATTTCAGAAAACAATAAATTTTCTCAAGATTGACAGGTGGTAAAAATTGTTGAAACGAATTAAAATTGTTTAAATAATTGCCAAATATCGTAAGAAAAACAAATATCACTTTTACCATTCGTTAAGTGTGTCATTGAATCCAGAAAATGATAACTTTTCACGACTTAGTGAGAAACAAAATTGTACAAATCGAAATTGTATGAAAAATTCAAAATATGCTAAATAAAAAATATTATGTTTGACATTCATCAACTGTATCACTTATCCCGAAAAATAGTAGGTTTTAACGATTTACTAAAAAAACTATATTGTTTCAAGAATCATCATTATTTAAGCAATTTAAAATTAGATAAAGAATACTTGGAAACTTGTAACTTTGTGAATAAAAATAATTACGGTCGAAAATTCCAAAGAATACCGTCCGGTATTCTTGAAGGGTCAAACTTTAAAGTCATGGGGTGGAAATCACCTTTTTGAACATCCATTAAGAGATGAATAAACTTCAGGATTTTTTGTTTAATATTTAGAGTTTACACTTCCTGGGGTTTGCGGAACATCTGAAGATAAATTTTTTTTAAATTAGCTACTACTTTTTTGTGGATCCAATCTAATTTTAGAGTGGAAATTAGCATGAAAATGAAAAAAAAAATTATATTTGGATCACTGTTATGCGGCATTGGCCAGAGATATAAAGAAGCTGCCAACGATAGCTCACTGGAAGTTGTTTTAATTCTAAAGTGCCCTCGATACATTTTGTCAGCGAATCTGAAAAAACGGGGTTACCGATCTCTGTCATATTGAATTTGGGGACAAAATTTTTCAGTTTTGTAGCCTATTATTGAAAATGATCATCCGATGAAAAAACAAAAAATAAACAAAGCTTCCGTCTCGTTATTCGCCGCAAACCTATATTAAGAAAAACACGTTTTCACTTTTAAAATTTCCATACACCGATAAGTTTGGATAATACTCTCACCCAATATCGAGCAATGGGCGAGTTTTTCGAACCAGACCCTCAATTATATTTGATACTATAATTTTTGAATCAAAAATATCATTACTTATAATTACTTTTTCGCTTGCACACACCTCTGAACATTTAATACAGAAGATAATGAGAGTAGCGAAGTTGTTCACCAAATAAAAGAATAATAAGAAAAGAATCAACAATTGTTCGTTATTTGCATTGACATACAATTTTGAACGATAAAAATGCAAAAATCGCTTGTACATATCAATTCTAAATTGTATAAAACATTTTTCTTAAAACAAAACAAGATCTCAAAGCAATTAGGGATTGCATTCTAAAAGTTATTGTGAACTAACTTATTTGATTTGACCCCACTGCCTGTCGTTGCGCGTGGATAGTGAGGCCACGCGACTGCACTAGTAATATAATATTTTCGAAAGTTAAAGAATGTCGATCAATTTTTTTGTGGAGGCAGTAAATTCTTTTTTTTTCTTCAAATTGTATTAAAAGCTCCACAAATTATACGTTACACTTGTACAATTCTTCAAATTCTGTTAGTGGTTTGGGCTATGACTTTGCGCGAAATATAGAAAGAAAGAAATCTTAAGTACCATAATACATTGAACTTTTAATGTTTCAATCGACGGGAAAAACACATCTTCGATATTCGAACTGTGGGTTCTGATTTGTCGGGCGAATAAGCCGAATATATCCAAGTTGTGCAAGTGCATATCCCAGTGCTTCATGAGAAGGGCGCCTGCCCGGAGGAGACCTGGACCTGATATGAAGAGGAGGCTCCTGAGGAGAAGACCGGTCAAGTGAATGTTGTCTGGCAGAAGAAGAAGAACCAGAATTACGTTCGTCATTGGGATTCCGTTCGGACTGTAGTGAATCGTAATTTTCTGAAGCTTTAATAAAACTTTGGGGGAAGATAGGATGATTTTTTCTTACTGGACAATCTCGCATTTCATCTGGGGTCAAATTTTTAACTGCGCGGCTTATCATATTCATTTTCACTCCCGAATTATGTGCTTGTGTCCTATATATTCCACAAAGAGTACCACTATAATCCAATATTGCAAAAAGGTCACTATTTGATGTTGATAATACAATATATTCTCGGATTGGCACAGGCATAAATTTATTACGTCCTAGTCGCATTCAAATTGCTTTGTCGACAGGAAAAACGTATCTTCGAATTCAAATCGCTGGTTTTGAGTTGCGCAAGGAATAAGGCGAACATATCCAAGTTGTTCTATTGCAAATCGAAGTGCTCGATCAGAAGGGGACCTGCCAGGAGGAGGCTCGGACCCGGCACGAATAAGAGATTCCTCAGGTGTAAAAGACCGGTCAGGATTACTATTTCGTAGTGAATCATAATTGGAAACAACTTTAGTAAAAGTATGTGGGGAGATTGGGCGATTTTCGCCTACTAGACAATCAAGTATTTCAACTGGGGTCATATTGTCGACTGCGCTGCTTATCAAATTTATTTTCACTCTTGAGCGAGTTGCATTCGTCCTATTCATTCCACGAAGAACCCCGCTATGCTCTAATATTGCAAAAATGTCACCGTTAGATTCTGATAATACAATATGCTCTCGAGTTGGCACGGGCCCATAGCACCAATGTCCTGCTCGCAATCTAATTGGTTTACCAGCAGGAAAAACGTATGTTCGAAACTCGAATCTAAGGTTCTTATTTGTTTGGGGAATGAGCCGGAGATATCGAAGTTGTCCAAGTGAATATCCAAAAATTTTAAGAGAAGGAGACCTACCAGCAGGAGATCTGGACCCGGCACGAAAATGCCGCTCTCCTGGAGAAGTCCGGTCAGGTGAAAGTTGCCTGTCAGCAAAAGAAGAAGAAGGACCAGGATTAGGTTCGCTATTAGGATTTCCGTCGGACTGTGAACTGCATTCTGCAAGAAGAAATAGGAGATTCTTTTTCTTCTGTTCAGCACATTTATAACTTATATTTTTGGTGGAACTCTATGTTTATTTGCAGAAAGCATCTTTCTTATTTCAATCAAAATTATTTTAAATAATTTTAAAATATGACAATTCTTTTGAATTAAAAATAACAGTAGTAAATAATTTAGTTAAATTTCTTCAACTGATTTTTAAGGATGATAATATTTTTCTCATTTGTTCAACATTTTTCTTCTATAAGTAACTTTAAAAAAAAAAAAATTTATTTTATCATTTGAACACTCTACGTATTAGGCAGCCATTTTGGATAAAAACTCAAAAAGTGAGCGCAATAAACGAAAATGAAAATTTTAAGAGAAACAACGCACGATATGAAAAAAAATGTCAAACTATGCAATCCGATCACTTTTTGATAGGATGCGTAGTTTTTGTTTTATTCGTAAAAAATAGCATTAAAAATAGAAAAATTAAATCTTTGGAATAACGACGCAAGATACGTAAAAATATGAATTGACAAAAATTGTGCATTCAAAAAAGATCTACAAATTTGTTACCAACTACTTTTTTATAGGATGCGTAGTTTTTGTTTTAATCTTAGAAAACAAAATTAAAAATAAAAGAATTAGGTTTTTGGACAAACGACACAAGCTATGAAAAAAATTAATAAACAAAAGTCGCTCGCACAAAAAAAGAGCTATCAAAATTTGTCATAAATAATTTGTTTGAAGAAGCGTAAAAATAAAAAAATAACATTTTTGGAAAAACCACACCATAAAATGTTTAATAACAACATTGTTTTTTTATAGGATGCGCACTTTTTTTAATCATAAAAACAAGACAATGCAAATATGTTTGTTTCAATACCAATGCATATTATGAATTTTAATAATATAAATTCATTGAAATGATACATTTTTCAGGGTATTCGAGGATCAAATTTAATGCAAAATAAGAAACAAATATTAAAATTATCATGATGAATAAAATTTGTACTTTATTTTGCAATATCTGAATTAGCAATCCCAAGCTGAGGTATAGAAATAAATATAATATTCATTTGATATAATAGTGTTGAACCTAATGTAGAAAAATTCGCATTTCGGAAAAAATCGAATGCGAAGCACGAGACACGTGATGAGAATGTGTTCGTTAAAGCCGAAGGAGCTTTAACAGAAGAGAATTCACAATCACGAAATTACAGTTGTCGATGCTTTGACCTTTAACTTTAAAAGGTCTGTGCACAAATATGGGAAAATTACAGAGACCGAGCGCGCAGAGCAAGATAAATATATTATCGAGCGCGAAGCACGAGAACCAACAGTCGCGCGCCCCAGACGCGCTCAAACTTGCGAGCGAAGTTGAACTATTTGGTTAAAAATTTTTAGCATTTTGTGAAAAGTAATTCCTTCCTGGCAAGCTTAATAGTATATTATTCACCAGAAAGGAGAAGAGGGATTTTATTGATCGGAAATTAGTTGACCTGGCGTTCGTATCCCAACGGAGCGAAAGGAGAGGATCTTTTTTCTGAATAAATTTAATTTTAGAAATTATAGATATATTATTATATTTACCAACACGATTAAGGATCAGAGCCGAAGTGAGAACGAAAGTATAGATAATCCTCATTTTCTCAGAGTAGAGAAAAAACTGATTAATACTTCAGTGAATAACTTGGTTAACATCTGTAAGTAATGAATATTTCATTGCATCATTGGAGTACAAATATTTTCCTATCTCACATACATGTGAGATAACAGCATTATGGGCGTCAAGGTTTTCTTTCTGCTATCTTTCTATCATCATTTCTCTTTTTATCATCATCATCATCATTATTATTATGACATTCTCAGCTCAATGCGTAGGTATTTTTGGCAAATCTATACTGCGCATGTGAAAATGCTAACTAAAGAAATTTTTCACCTCAAAAAGATCTACATATTTGTTTCAGAATATATTTTTATAAGATGTGTAATTTTTGTTTTAATTGTGAAAAATGATATTAAAAGTTCCATTTTCCATTCAAACTATGCAACAGCAAAGATGATAAACAATAAAATTATGAAATGCGTTTGCATCATTCTACAAGGACAAAATCAAAGCGTAACACAATTTTCACAAAAAATCACGTTTTGGAAATATTCTAAGCAAAACCGTAGTTCACTTTTGAAATCGGTCTTGAGGTGATGTCATAATTTATTGGTATCAGCAGGTTACAGCGAATTGTTTCAAGTAAAAATTTATTCGTCCAAACTAGGTTTACAAATTTGCTTATATGCCATGCTTTTCAAAAAAACTACCATAGTTTTCATTTAAATCAAATTTTTTTTTTTTAGCAGGAAAAATAACATTAAATATGAACAAAATTAATTTTTCGAAAAAACGACATAGAGAACAACTAAATATTTAAGAACATAATTGTTCGACTAAATGGCACTTATAAATTGCTTTCAAGCCTTTCTTATAGAACGCGCACTTTTTGTAATTTTAAAAAGAAGATAATGAAACTGCGTCTGTTGCATCTCTTTTAAGTAAATATTCTACTATTTGGTTGAAGATTTAACTATCCCGTTGAAAATTCGTTGTTTTTAGTTCAAAATTTATTTTCTCAACTCAAAATATGATAAATTTATTTTCGGACCACTTTAATGAAAATTCATTTATTAGTTAAAAATTGATCTATTTTGTTGAAATTTTCTTTTTACCTCAATTGCTTCAATTGAAAATTTAACTATTCCATTATTGGTTGGAAACTGATTGTTTTTAGTTTACAATGCAATAATTTGTTTGTAAATTCATCTTTTCGGAACAAAATGATTCAAATTTTAACTGCTTATTAGCATAAAGTTGAACCACTTAGTTAAAAATTAATTTTATCAATTTTCGATCAAAGATTCAATCACATGCTTGAAAGTGCACCTACTTACTACATACAAAAGAAAATGAAAATCGGTAAATGTAAAATGAAAAATCAATGATCTTTTATTTCACCCTTGCCGATCTTTTTTTTTTTGCATGCCTTTTCCTCTTCTATGTATGTCGCTAACTATTCGTTATTTTCTTATCTTAGAACTTAGAACTTACTTTTTTAAGGCGAATTCTCTTTTTAATCAATATTTTCAGTTACGTTGTCGTGGATAGTTAATTTTTTGAAACGATTTCGTTTAAACAAATGAAATTGTTTGAATAATTGCCAAATATCCTTAAAAAACAAATATCACTCATAACATTCATTAATTGTGTCATTAAATCCAGAAAATGATAACTGTTCACGATCTAATGGGTGAAAAAAATTATACGAATAGAAATTGTTTTAAAAATTTCGAAATATGTTAAACAACAAATGTTGTGTTTGACAGTTATCAATATTGTTTAAAAAATCATCATTGTTTGAGCAATTTAAAATAAGGTTAAAAGTACTAAGAAATTTGTGAATTTTCATATAAAAATAGTAAATGTCAAAAATGTCCAAAAAATACTGTTCATTTGAATTGAGCATATTACGTATAACAGTTTTTACCTGACTGCAGGATCATGTAGAGGTAGGTAAAATAGTTTAAGAAGTACTACAATCAGAATAAAATTTATTTTGTTAGGTATGAAGAGAAACAGTTACAAAAAATAATCCGAATATTTTTACACAGTTTTTAAAATGATTACATTAGACAACTTCAAATTAGAGGGTGTACAAACGAAACATTTTATATTAAAAATGCTTCAAATCGAATAATATAAAATTTTCATAGTTAGACAATTTCAAATTGAAAAATTTCGAACTTATTAATTTCAAGTTTAAGTCCTCAAATATGAAAAAGTTTATCACAAATGTTTTAAAAACGTAACTACTTTATATTGAACAATATTTTACTGCATTTAAACTAATTTCCAATGACATTAATATACTAATGAAGCTAATATATTCTACAAAACATAAGAAGTCATTTTGAAAGCAAAACTAATTTTTTCTAAGAGTTAAGCTATGTCATCGAAATTTTCAATGGATACTATAATATTTCAAAATGAACCCTATGAACTGGTTCAGTTGGACAAAAATTGACACAAGATATGATTTACTGAAGTTATTCTAAATCTAAAGATCCCCCGATACTTTTTGTCTGTGAATCTGAAAAAATAGGGTTACCGATCTCTCTCAGTTTGAACTTGGGAAAAAAAATTTCAGTTTTGATGCTTATCATTAAAAATAATCATCCATTTTAAAAGTTATTTTGAACAATGGTATTATATTTGACACCAGTGTCGATCAATTTTTTTGTCGACGCAATCAATTTTTTTTTAATTGTATTAAACATCCGTTCAAAGTATACGCTATACCTGTGAAATGATTCAAATCCCGTTAATGGTTCGGGCGATGACCTTGAGCGCAAGATAGAAACCTTAAGTACCATAATACATTGAACTCTTAATTTTCAAATCGAAAGGAAAACATCTTCCAAATTCGAATTGCCGGTTCTGATTCGTCTAGGGAATAAGCCAAATATATCACAGTTGTGCAAGTGCATATCCAAATACTTCATGAGAAGGATGCCTGCCCAGAGGAGACCTGGACCAGGCCTGAAGAGGAGCCTACCGATGAGAAGTCCGGTCAAGTGAATGTTGTCTGGCAGAAGAAGAAGCAGGATTACGTTCGCCACTGGGATTCCGTGCGGACCGTAGTGAATCGTAATTTGAAAAAGCTTCAATGAAATTGTTTGGGAAGAGTGGGTGATTTTTGCCTACTGGACATTCCTTCTTTTCATCTTGAGTCAAATTTTCAACTGCGCCGCTTACCATATTTATTTTTATTCGTGAGTGGGTTTTATCTGCCCTATAGATGCCACAAAGAGTCCCACTGTAATCAAATATTGCAAAAACGTCTCCAGTTGACGTTGATAATACAATATATTCTCGGATTGGCACAGGAATAAAGTTATAACGTCTTGCTCGCATTCGAATTGTTTTATCGACAGGAAAAACGTATCTTCGAAATTCAAATCGCTGGTTCTGATTAATGTAAGAAATAAGCCGAACATATCCAAGTTGTTCTATTTCCCATCCCAGTACTCGACCAGTAGGAGGCTTGCCAGGAGGAGACTTGGACCTGGCACGGATAGGAGGCTCCTGCTGTGAAATGCGGTCAGGTAAATTTTGTCTGTCAGAAGAAGAATAACCAGGGTTACGTTCGTCATTGGGATTCCGTTCGGCGTATAGTGAATCGTAATCTGCGAAAACTTTAATAAAATTGTTTGGGAAGATTGGGCGATTTTTGCCTATTGGACAATCCCTTTTTTCAACTATGGTCATATCGTCAACTGCGCCGCTTATCATATTAATTTTTACTCTAAATTGATGATTATTAGTCCTATACATTCCACGAAGAAGACCACTGTGCTCTAATATTGCACAAATTTCACCATTGGATGCTGATAACACAATAAGTTCTTGGGTTGGCACGGGAATATAGCTCTTATTTTCTACGAGCAATCTAAGTGGTTGACCTGCAGGAAAAACGTATCTTCGAAATTCAAATCGAAGGTTCTGATTTGTGCGGGGAATGAGCCGCAGATATCCAAGTTGTCTAAGTGAATATCCAAGAACTTCAACAGTTGGAGACCTACCAGCAGGAGATCTGGACCTGGTGCGAAAACAGGGCTCTTCTGTAGAAGTCTGTTCAGGTAGAAGTTGCCTGTCAGCAGAAGAAGGAGAAGGACCAGGATTTGGTTCGCTATTAGCATTCCCGTCGGACTTTGAACTGCATTCTGCAAGAAGAAGTAGAAGATTCTTTTTTTTCTGCTTAACACATTTATTACTTATATCTTTGGTGGCACTCAAAGTTTCTTTGATTGTTTGTTTTTATCTTATGATTCAATCAAAATTATGTGAAATAATGTTGAAGGATAACAATTCTTTTGAATTTAAAATAACATTGGTCATATTGATAATGCACATTAGTCACATTTAGTCGAATCTTAGGCTAGAAATTAGTCTGCACCACGTACATGAGGGGGGCTGAAACAAAAAGATTTACGAATCTAATCGCGATGACTATCCTAAGTTGTACATTTTTCACAAAAAACGTTTTGAAAAAATGAAAAATGTATAAAATGCATTTATTAAATATGCATACATTTGAAATTATTCAATTGTTAATGAACATTATTACCCCACATAGCATTCTTATATCCTTGGCGATTAATCTCAGTTGCGAGAAAGGGTAGCACTAGCGCTGCCCACCGGCCAAATGCGGAACTAATGTTCTCAATGGGCCTGCGCGGCTGAAGGAGCATTAGTGGAGGGAAATTTAAATTAGTATCCCACACAATATACAGATGATATCATTTACAGCTTTCAAATCTAATTGATGTTAAAAAATTGGAAACTAGCGATACATTACTTTGTTCAAAAATACACTATATTGCAAAAGTTTACGACCACCTCGTTTTTGATGACTCATCAAGTTCTCTTAATTTTAATTATGTATAAAATGAGCCCAGGACGTAGCCAATTTGTTTATCTTTTAAATAGACATTGCAAAAATAGTGTAAATTTCAATGTTTCCTTAAATTTTCAACAACTTCCGTAATAATCAATATTTGTTAATTAAACATATTACCATAAAGTTTCTATAAAAGTTCCTTAAAATATATATTTATTCAATTTTTATTTTTATTTGCTTACAGATAAGATGTTTTAAAATTTTTCCAAATGCATCCTGGGCTGATTTTATATAGAATTTTGAGAGCATTCAAGCCTTTAGAGAGAGCAAATTTTAGTAATGGTCAATTATAGCAATAAGAAAATGATTGTATTTACTCAATTGCATCTAAGCAGCTCAACATATATTAGGTTTTAATTTAATTTCAATACTGCGCATGTTTTAAAGATCTAATTTATAAAAAATGTGTAGCTTTGTATATCAAAATTTCCAAATAAATAATTTTACTTGATCATAAAATTTATTTCTAAATGTTCCTTATTTTCTAAACATTATTGATAGAAGAGAAAATTCAAATTGAAAATGATTGCTTTATAATGGAAAAAGATTCTGTTCTTAAAAATTTTCCTACTACACTATAATTTGTAAACTTTCTTACATTTTGAAAGAGATAAGAAAAATTAAATTATGGGCAAAAACTTTTTGGAAGAATTCGAAAAAAATTAGATGCTTTTCAATAATTATGAAAGATTTGAGGAGATCAAATTTGTCTCAAGATTTCTGGAAAATTTTTTAATGGTTCAGGTTTTATTTTAAACGAATAATGTTAAGTTTTGAAAAGTTCAATATGTGTGGAAAAAGAATACGGAAGACTTTGAAACAATTTTTTTAAATTTTTCAGCATTTAAAAAATTTTGAGGTAAACTAAATTTTGTAGGGTGTCGAGATTGAAAAAAAATATTCTTAAGATTCATGGGAAAATTTTAAATGATTGTCTTTTGATGAATTCTAAGAGTAAACTGAGAAAAAAATTACAAAATTTTTTTATTATTTCCTAAAATTTGTAAAAAGACTGTATACAAGATTTTAAAGCAAAATTTTGCAATTTTGCGATATTACATTATTTTAGAAAAAAAATTAAGTAAGATTAAAGATATTCAGAAGATTTGAAACGATTGAAAAATAATTAAAATTTGTAAAGATTGTGTAGAATTTTGTAATCTTGCACGAAAATGAGAAAAAAAATGGAGGTTCCTGGGAACAATTAAAATAAATTTTTATTTTGAAAAATTAATTTTAATAGACTTCTTAAAAAGATTTCAAATCATTTTAAAAATTTTCAAAAATTGTCAAGGAAGAATCTAAAAGATTTAAATGCATTTTTTTATTTAGCAGAATTTAAGAAAAATCAGAAAAAATTTGAATAATTTTCAAAGATTAGAAGGTTGAGAAGGTCTGACAAGATTAAAAAAATAATGTTCTTAAGACTACTGTGACAATTTAAAATGATTTTTCATTTTGGAAAATGAACTTTAAGAGAAAATTAAAAAAGGTTTTTGAACATATCAAACGATTTCCTCAAATTTTGAAAAAGAGTGTAGATCATTTTGCAGCAAAATGTTTCAATTTGGTAAGATGAAAAAAACTGGAGTAAATTCAAGACATATTTAGAAGAATTAAAGAGATTCAAAAAGAATTTCAAACTTTACAAAATTTTTAGAAATGTAGATTCTTAAAGATTTCAAAAATAAACTTTAGAAGCTTCAAAATAATTTCGAAAGGTTTCAAGAGAATAAACAAATTTTCTTAAAATTCCTGGAAAAGTTTAGAACATTATAAGTCAATTTTTTAAAATTTTGAATGATTTTTCAAAATTTTAAGAAAAATACGAGTCAGTTAAAAATATTTTTAGGAATTTATGTCATTTTAAATAGATTAGAAATATTTAAAAACTTGTACACATTTTCAAAAATTTATTAAATATTTCTTGATTTCTTCCAAACTTCTAAAGGTCCTAGACATCTTTTAAAAAGACTCGAATTTTTCCTAATATTTTGTAAAATTCTATAAAGTAAAAAAGTTGTCTAAAATCTTCTAAATTCTTTTTTGACAAATCTGGAATATTCAAAAATCTTTTTTGATTTTCTCAAGAATCTTATTAAAATTATATGTATTTAAATTGAAAAAAAAAACATTTCAATTAGTACTTACATTAAGTAACTTCAATATTTGTATGACTAAAAAAAATATTGAAAGAGCATTCAGTGTTACACCAAAATATTGTTTTATTTATTTATAGACAATACTTCATCTTAACAAACCTTTTTAATTGAGAAAACGTCTATTATGTTTTAAACATAATACCAAAAATGTTGCGTAACGGCAGTGAGGGGGGGGGGGGGGTTATACCGAAATTGCCCCGGTCTTTTACAGGGGGGGGGAGGTAAAAAGGTCGAAAATAATGTTGCGTAATATGTGAATGCTCCCAAATCTAAATAGTCTTTCGAACGTTATCTGGGTACTAATTTAAATTTCCCTCTACTAATGCCCCTTCAGGCGCGCAGGCCCATTGAGAACATTAGTTCCGCATTTGGTCGGTGTGCAGCGCTACTGCTACCCTTTCTCGCAACTGAGATTAACCGCCAAGGATATAAGAATGCTTCAACGTCGAACCTCGAAATAATTTGCGAGGCAGCCGCGGCTTGCCGATCGTCATACCTTTTTGATGTTCGAGACGTTAATTAAGGTTTTCGGATTTAACAAAATAAATACATTTTTTTTCGTAGCGACATGCTCATTTTTTCCACTGTTTCCAAGAAAATTCCTCTCTTTCGCCTTTTTCCTGTTTTTTATCTTAAATGTGATCAGAATCGATAGAACCCAATAAATACATCCAACTATCCTTGCCAGTGCTCCCAACGCGGACACCTTGCACTACTGCGCATGCGATGCATAAGGCACTTCATTGGATGCCGTTCGCGCGCTTATTTGAAATGTTAAAAAGTACAATTTTTTTATTCATTATTAATAATTGAAAATAATAATATTTTAACATGTTCAAGTTGTACGTGGATGGTTTTTAATATATTATAAGCATTAGGTTGAATAATAAAATGAGTATTCAATAAATAAAAAATATCATGTTTATTTACTGAAGTCTCATTTTATTTTTGAACCTAATGCTCAGAAAATTTTAGAAATCATCCACGTACCACTTAAACATGTTAAAATATAATTATTTTTGATTTTAAATAATAAATAAAAAATTGTATTTTTTAACGTTTCAAATAAGCGCGCGAACGGCAGCCAATAAAGCGCCTTATGCATCGCATGCGCAGTAGTGCAAGGTGCCCGCGTTGGGAGCACTGATCCTTGCTTGAAAATTTATTTTTTTGGAGAGAAGTAAAAATTATAGATTGATTACAGCCTTCTTAAATATTGATTTTCTTAGGTTTGATTGAAAGTTGTACTGTTTGTTCGTAAATTCAACTGCTTGGTAGAAAATTTAACTGACTTCTAAAAAATTTGTCTGTTCCGCTTAAAACTGTTTGGTAATTTCCTTTGGTTTAAAGTTCAACTATTTGGTTAAAAATTCTAGTATTTTTTTGAAAAGTAATTTCTTTCTGTTAAGCTTAATAATATATAATGCAACAGAAGGGAGAAGAGGCACTTTATTCACGAGTGTATACTTTTAGTACAAGTCGTAGGAGTCGACCTTGAGTGCCGTTTTTCAAGTTCATGGATATGTAATATCCATTATATATCTATGACGTCATAATTTTTGAGTTCATAGATATATAAATGGACATCATATGACTATAATCTGGATAGGGGGACTTCAGGTTCGCTCCACAGGCCTGAGAAACGGCCTTATTTATGTATGAGTTACATAAAATATAATAAGAATTAAAGATATATTATTATATTCACCAATACAATTCAGGATGACCGCCGAAGTGAAAACGAAAGTACAGATAATCCTCATTTTCTCAAAGTTGAGAGAAAACTGATCAATGCTTCAGGGACTGACTTGGTTCACAACTGTCAGAAGTTAATACTCCATTGCGTCGTTAGAGTACAAATATTTCCTTATCTTAAATATATACGCGATAACGGTATTATAGGAGTCAAGGTTGTCTTTGTGCAATGTTTCTATCATATATTTTTTACTATTATCATTATGATCATTACATTTTCAGCTCAATGCAAACGTATTGATTTTATGTGAACATTGAGTATGACGGATTCCATAAAATCTTGCCGTTTTCGGACTCACTGATCGAGAATAAATATTTTTATTTCGGTGTGTGTCTGTCGTCATTGTCGTCATCGTCAGCGAACACGATGACTTTCGAAGAAATTAGCTGACCGAAATGTCCTTTGGTCCGGCAAATCTATACGGCACATGTAAAAATTCTAATTAACCAAATTCTTCGCCTCAAAAAAGTCTACAAATTTGTTTGAGAATGTAGGTTCATAAGGTTAGCTTTTGTTTTCATTGCGAAAATTGTTATTAAAAATTCCATGTTCCATTCAAAATATGCAACAACAAAGATAGGCAAATTTTATTCATATAAAGAACACAGAAAAAACTGAGAGATCAATAATGTTGCGGCTCAAGTAAAACTTGATCTCATTTAGAACTTAGGTTCTAAAGGAACTCTTATTAAGGGTTCCTTATTAGTTCGTTCATATCCGATAGATGGCCATCGGCGGGTGCCGACGTTTTCAACTGCGCATGTGCCGAAAAGCGCAGGCCCATTTAAAATCAATAAATACTATGAATAGTCATGCAGATAAATATCAACAAACGTTTTTTATTCTTCTTTAAAACAGATTAAATTGAATTATAGTAATACCTAGCTCCTTAACGATATGTAATATTAACCTAATATTGCAAGTGTATATTATATCATTTTAAATAGTTCCGCGATTCTTGTTCATGCGCAGTGGAAAACATCGGATTTTCAACTTAACCTCAAAAACTGTCATATTTCATGTGCGATATCTTCCTTTCAAGAATGACTAATATCTATGATTTTAGTTTCTTCATTACATTTTTTCCAGTGAAATATTATTTAATTCGAATTATAAAGCAAAATGTGCATCTTTAACTTGCAAAATCTTTGAAGTGAGTCAAGGCAGAAGTAAAAAAAAGGCTTTATTTTGAATTCACTCTTTGGGTTCATTTAGAGACCACTGATCATTTTTGGTTCCTTTTCAGCAAGATAGGTTCCTTTTGGTTGCAGCTCCTTTGGAACCAAAAATTGGTTCTAATAGAAACCCCAGTTTTTTCTGTGAAAATTTGGTTATATATAGGTACTCTCTATAATAACTACCTAGGAAAATTAACGTTAAATAAAGAACAAATAATAAAATTATAAAATACGTTTGCATCATTCTGTACTCAACAAATCAAACCGAGGCACAATGTTTACAAAAAATTTGCTTTGAACTTTTTTTGGCAGGATACGTAGTTTTTGTTTCAATCGTGGGAACAAAATACATTTTTTGAAAAAACGACATGAAGTACAACAAAATATTTAATAACAAAATTGTGGGACTGAATTATGCTGGAAAATTTGCATTCAAGCTTTTCTGACAGGACACGCACTTTTTATCATTTTGAAAATGAGGTAATACAAATCCGTCTGCTTCACCTATTTTGAGTAAATACTCTACTATTTGGTTCAAGACTTAAATATCTCCTTGGAAATTCGTTGTTTTGAGTTGAAATTTCATTCTCTCAACACAAAATTTATTTAATTTTTTTTCGGCTGAAAATTGATCATTTTCATTTGAACCTTCAACTATTGAATTTTTCATTAGGAGTTTATCTTTTTGAAAGAAAATTCAATTCATTGATAGAAAGTTGAACTTCTTTAATAAAAATACATTTATTAGTTAAAGCTTTATTAATTTTGTTGAAAATTTGTTCTTTTAGTACTCAATTGCTCCAATTGAGAATTAAACTATTCCATTATTGGTTGAAAATTGATTGTTTTTATGTAACAATGCAAAAAATTGTTTGAAAATTTATATTTTTTATTGCAAATGCTTGTTTTTTGGTAAAAAATTAATTATCTTGATTAAAAATGTAACTGCTAACTTTAAAGTTGAACTAGTTTGCTAAAAATTAATTTGAATAATTGTATTGGTGAATTGAATTGAATCTCTTTTGTTGAAAATTGAACTATTTTGTTAAAAAATAATTTTTTCAATAGAGAATTTAACTATTCCATTACTATTTAAAAATTAATCATTGTTAGTTGACAATTGAACAATTTGGTTAAAAATTTATATGTTTTATTATGAATTTGTCTTTCTTGGTTTTTATTTTTAAAACAATTATCTTTTTAAAGAACTTTTTTTTAGTTACCTTATGGATAGTTATCTTTTCAGATCGATTTCGTTGAGACAAGAAAATAATGAATAATAAGCGAGATAGAGAAAGATATTCGAAAAAATAGAATTTTCGAAATGCTTCTTATAGAAAGGACCAAGTAATATTATTGTTTTAAATAACTGCTTTTTTTAATGTCACTCTTAATATTCATTAACTACGACATTTATTTCAGAAAATAATAAATTTTCTCACGATTTACAGGTGGTGAAAATTGTTGAAACGTATTAAAATTGTTTAAGTAATTTCCAAATATCGTGAGAAAAACAAATATTACTCTTAACATTCTTTAAGTGTGCCATTGAATCGAGAAAATGATAACTTTTTACGACTTATTCGGGAATGAAATTATACAAATAGAAATAATAACAAATATTATGTTTTGCAAGTACCAAAATACATTAAACTTGTAATGTTTCAATCAGCAGGAAAAACATATTTTCGAAATTAAAATCGTCAGTTCTAATTTGTCTGGGTAATAAGCCAAATATGTTCAAGTTGTCCAAGTGCATATCCAAGTCCTTCATGAGAAGGAGACCTGCGCGGAGGAGACCTGGACCTCGCATGAAGTGAAGTCTACTAAGGAGAAGTCAGGTCAAGTGTATGTTGTCTGGCTGGAGAAGAAGAACCAGGATTACGTTCGCCATTAGGATTCCGTTCGGACTGTAGTGAATCATAATTTCCAAAGGCTTTAATGAAACGTTTTGGAGAGATTGGGTGATTTTTGCCTACTGGACAATCCCTCATTTCCTCTGGAGTCAAATTATCAACTGCGCCGCTTATAATGTTTACTTTTATTCGCGAGTGAAGTTTATCTGTCCTATACAATCCACAAAGAGTCCCACTATAATCCAATATTGCGAAGACGTCACCATTGGATGTTGATAATACAATATATTCACGGATTGGCACATGCATATAGTTACTACGTCCTACTCGCATTCGAATTGGTGTATATGTAGGAAAAACGTATCTTCGAAATTCAAACCTCCGGTTCTGATTTGTGCAAGGAATAAGCCGAACATAACCAAGTTCTTCTATTGCAACTCCAAGCACTTGATCAGAAGGAGGCCTGCCCGGAGGAGACATGGATCTGGTACGAGTAGGAGGCTTGTCAGGAGTAGAAGGCCGGTTAGCAAAATATTGTTGGCTGAAAAGATGAAAATCAGGATCACGTATTTGTAGTGAATTGTAATTTGCAACAACTTTACTAAAAGTACGTGGGAAGATTGGGTGATTTTCGCCGACTGGACAGTTCCTCATTTCAACTAGGGTCATATTCTCAACTGCGCCGCTTATCATATTTATTTTTAGTCTTGAACGATTTGCATGCGTCTTATATAGTCCACGAAGAACACCGCTAGGCTCTAATATTGCACAAACGTCACCATTGGATGTTGATAATACAATATGTTCTTGGGTTGGCACGGGAACATATCTCGTCTTTTGTACTCGCAATCTAACTGATTTACCAGCAGGAAAAACGTATCTTCGAAATTCGAATCGAATGTTCTGATTTGTGTGGGGTATAAGCCGAAGATATCCAAGTTGTCTAAGTGAATATCCAAATATTTCAGGAGAAGGAGCCTTAGCAGCAGGTGATCTGGACCTGGCACGATGAGGAAGCTCCACAAGAGAATTCCGTTCAGGTGAAAGTTGCCTGTCAGCAGAAGAAATTATATTCTTTTTGGTAAGAAATAAACCTTTTTAGATTGACACGATGAGCATGTTTGACAAAAGGAAGATACCTGGAAGGAGAATGTTGTCCGCCAGAAAACGGAGAATGTTGTCCGCCAGAAAAAGGAGAATATTGTCCGCCAGAAAAAGGAGAATGTTGTCCGCCAGAAAAAGGAGAATGTTGTCCGCCAGAAAATGGAGAATATTGTCCGCCAGAAAAGGGAGAATAATGTGCGTCACGAGGAATACCCCAGATAGGTTCGCCATTGGGCAAGCAGTCGAACTCTGAACTGAAATCTGCAAAAAGAAACAAAGGATTATTTTTCTTTTTAAAATATGGTAAATTATTACAAGAGTAGGCTGCTTTCAAGAGCAGACATGCTAGAACATATGTTCTTTAAACTTAAACAACAGCACTTAGCATAATATTTAATTCAACTGGAAAAGATTTTATTAGAAATTACTTTTGGAAAATTCGAATCGAATAACCAGTTCGTACGATTATCTGACCGTTCAGACATAAATCCTTAATTGAACATGTGTTCTTTAGCAATTTTTGATTTGAAAAAAGGAGTAACTGTTTTCTAGCTATTGAGTTTCTGAAACGATACTAAGAAGGTTTGATTGAAAAGTATTATGAGGTTTCAACAACATAGAGAAGAATTTTTGTTGTTCGTGGGGCACGTTTTTGAAACTTTGGACGGTAATAAAGAATAGCAATTTGGATAGAATGCGGATTACGTTGGATCAATATTTATTTGCGTAAGGCTGAAAAATGTTTTC